>PVIY010001831.1:24863-140808 GCA_004026745.1 Myrmecophaga tridactyla | reverse complement strand
CAGAATAATAATTGCACTTTGTCTCCATTCTAAATTGCACACTCCATTTGAACATAAGAGTTTTATCAGTTTACTCTTCAGTTAGCATCTTCAGCAATCAGCCCTGGCCAGATGTTAAAATTTTTATGATGGAACCAATTTCCAATCAATAAATATCTATGGAGTAAGTACCCAGTGTATTCCAAAATAAATATATGAGGCCTATTTCAAAGAAATACAAATTGTCATTGGAACAAAAAATACGCCCCACTATATACAAAATAATTTTGCCTAAAGAAGCTCCAGATTCTGGCACAAATTTCAAGGGGAATCAGAATTCAGGGAAAAGACAAATCATTATGGGCCCAAGGATTAAGTTGAGAAAAGTTAACATGAAGGGAAAGCAGGTTTCGATAAGAGAAAGGCTTGGAGGAATACATATGAAACGATTCATGAATGAAATTTCAAGTGAGTGGAGACCTTGGATTGAATAGTATGGATTCAAGTTTAAGGTGATGCCACAGGACAAAGCATTGAGAATCATACCATCCACCTTCTGTTGAATTATGCAGCAAACAAAATTGTGAAAACAAATTTACCTCTCATCTTAAATGTCACAACACACAGGACTCTGAGCCTTTCAAATATGTGTTGTGCTATTGGCATCAGGTGATTATCTCAGAGAAAAACAGATTTTGTATGTGCTGGTGAATTGGGGAAATACCTGGAAAATGATTCACCAATTGGCTGCTGCCCACAGGTGGCATAAAGACATGAAAGATCAAACTGTTAACTCGGAGCTCTTTTAGAGTTAACACAGAGTGGCTACAGGAGGTTCTTTTTAGGTCTTAGGTTAAAGTCATCTCTGCTGCTCTTTGTATGTGGTGTGCAGAGGGGAAGGAAGAGGAGTGAACTGAGAAAGTAGCACCAGTTAGAGGATAAGATCTGACAGATTCAGAATGCCTGGGCAATTAAAGTATCTTTTTTCTTCCTTTAGGTTTGCAAAAAATGTACTCTCATCCTCAAGCTTATCATGTTTAGCATTTCACTTCATCTGATATTTAGAACCAACAACAGGATTTTTACAAACTGGACAAGAAGGAGCCTACCATTTAATCAACTTTGAAGGAGCTTTCAGCTCTAATATGCATTTTTGTGTAAACAACCGCAAATGACCTCTGAGAAAGAGGTTGTGGTGGTGCAGAGAAAGGAGCATGTGAAGTGGGGGTTACATTTGAATGCACCTGCCTTCCCACTCAGTTTTAAACTCTCACTAAGTGTTACTACCATGGTTTGTGAAAAGATGCCCCCCAGGTAGTAGGATTACTAACCACAGAGCTAACACCAAAACCCTGTGCAGAACTTTCTAACTGATGGAGATTTTTCCCCCCTATTATCAAACAAGATTGCTGATGCCTATTTCTCCTTACTTCCTAGTACTAACTTTTGAGGACTAACCATAGAAGTTTCTACAGTTTTAAAACCAAAACTTAGGAGACAACATTTTAGATTATAAACTAATATCCCTAGTATTCCATCTTATTCCTAGTGCTTAAAATGTGACTGATAACATAGTAAGCACTCATTATTTGTTGACAAAAAAATAAAACTTATATATGTTCATCAAAGATATACCTTATCCCAAATGGCACAAAAAGTATGAAAATGAAGAAAAAGATTCACTTACCAGTTGAGAAATGGTAATGAAAAGAAGGGTTTACAATGAAATTTCAGGATGAGAAATAGTAAATGGATCAGAAAGGGAATATTTAATATTGATTTTTAAGAAGTTCAATTTGCCAAGAAGATATCTTGCACCTACGCTCCTTACAACACATGGTATCAAAATACATAAAAGTGAAAACTTCTAGAAATTCAAGGAGAGGTGATAAATCCAAAGTAACAGAAATGACTTAATATGTTGTTCTAAAAAGTCGAGGGAATTATTTTCTCACAGGTCTCCCTGCTTCCTTCTTGACTCACAACAGTCCATTTAACAGCGAGAATGAGCTCTTAAAATCAGAAATCAGTTAATGTCACTCCCCTGCTCAAACCCCTCAACTTCCTATCATACTCAAAATAAGACCCAGATCCCTAACACATCACCTTTTTATATCCTTGTGTTTTAGGTAGATGCTTGTAAAACCCACAGTCTGTATTAGTTTCCCAGGGGCGCTGAAACAAATAATCACATACCAGGTGATTTAAAACGACAGAAGTTGTTGTTTAAATCACATACCAGGTGATTTAAAAAAACACCTGAAATCAAGGTGTCTGCAAGGTCATGTTTCCTCTGACATCCCCATGAAAGAATCTGTTCATGCCTCTCTCCTAGTTTCTGGTGTTTTAGGCAATCCTTGGTATTCCTTAACTTGCAGACTCATCACTCCAATCCCTGCTTCCAGCTTCATGTTGCATTCTCCTCTTTTGTCTGTGTGTCCATGTCTTGGGGTCCACATTTTCCACTTCTTATAAGGATACTGGTCCTAGTGGATTAGAGCCTACACTGCTCCAGTATGATCTCATCTTAACTTGTTCCATCTGAAAAGACCCTATTTCCCAACAAGGCCACATTCATAGGTACTAGTTGTTAGGATTCTGTGCTGGTTTGAAATGATATATGTACCCTAGAAAAGCCATGTTTTAATCCTAATCCCATTTTGTAAAGGCAGCCATTTCTAATAATCCTTATTCAATACTGTATGTTTGAATCTGTAATTAGATCATCTCCCTGGAGATGTAACCCAATCAAGAGTGGTTGTTAAGCTGGACAAGGTGACGACATGTCTCCACCTGTTTGAGTGGGTCTTGATTAGTCTCTGAAGTCCTATAAAACAGGAAACATTTTGGAGAATGGGAGTGATTCAGAGAGAGCATAGCACAGCAACACAGCCACAAAAGCAGAGTCCACCAGCCAGCGACCTTTGGAGATGAAGAAGGAAAATGTCTCCTGGGACGCTTCATGAAACAGGAAGCCAGGAGAAGAAGCTAGCAGATGATGCTGTGTTCACCACATGCTCTTCCACTTGAGAAAGAAACAGTGAACTTCATCAGCCTGCTTGAACCAAGGTATCTTTCCCTGGATACCTTTGATTGGACATTTCTATAGACTTGCTTTGATTGGGATATTATCTTGGCCTTAGAACTGTAAACGAGCAACTTATTAAATTCCCCTGTTTAAAAATTATTCCATTTTTGGTATATTACATTCAGGCTTCTAGCAAACTAGAACAGACTCTAACAACTGGAAAACACAATTCAACTCAAGACCCTATCTTACAACTGTTGAGTGTTGTCCATTTAATATATATTATTTGGATCTTTTTGACATCTTATTTTGTGCTTTTTATTTATTTCTTATACATTGTTTACATTTGCATTAGAATTCTTGAAACTTTACTATGCACATTTAACTTCCCTGTTTAATTTCCTTTAGTAGTTCCTTCTATGAAGGCATCTTGATGACAAGTTTTCAATCTTGGATAATAATTTAGGTGGGTATAGACACTTTTTAAGTTAAAGGATAGTTTATTCTTGCATTTTGAAGAACACTTACCTTTTTTTTAGAAGAATACTTACTTTTTTCTCACTTGTTGTATTTTAAGGTTGGCTTTCAGTTGCTCATTTCTTTGTAGGCAATATTATCTGTTCTCTCCTATCAATTTTTGGATCATTTCTTCCTTTCTGATTTCCTGCAGTTTCTTTTTATTTATCATGCTTGGGACTCATATTTCTCAAATCTTTGAATGGTTGGCAGCCACCTTGTTAGCTTTGGTTTAGTTTTGTAATTTCTGCTTAATTTTTTGGTTCTGTGGTTTCCCTTAATTTGTGGTAAGCTTTTCTATGCATTTAAAAGTCTATTTGCTATATTTTATTTAGCTTTTCTATGTATTTTATAGTGAGATAGGTTTCTTCATTTAGCCCAAAATAGAAGTCAAAACTTAAAATATGGACTATTTTCACATGAACAGTGACATATGCATATGTCAGTTAAGCAGTACATATTAGAATATACAAAAAGAACCTCTCAAAAGCATATAACATTAAATGCATTTGTATGAAAAAAGACCCAAAGCTATTTATTTGAATAAATAAGTTATAATAAATAAGTTAGAAAATGAACAAAAAGTTGAGCTGAAGAAATAAGAATACCCAACCAGATTAATGATCTATGACCATAAAATGTACGGATGAGGATATAGACCCAGAACTCTTATCTACTGAGGGAATGAAAATGACATAACCATTTTGGAAAACAATTCGGAATTAGATAGTACTGAAGTATATAGTATATAGTGTTTGCAGAAGATGCAAATACTCCGTAATTCAACAATTCCACTCTTAGGCATGTACCTTAGAGAAATTCTTACCCTTGTGCACCAAGGCATACGCACAAGAATGTTTTGAACAATATGCACGGAAAATACTGGGAATAACACAAGTAAAGTGCCCATCAACAGCAGGATGGATAAATTGTGACATATTCATATAATGGAATACTATATAGCAATAGAAATAAACTACTGCTATACACATCAGTATGCATGGATCTCAGAAACTATGTTGAGTAAAGAAAGCAAGCTGCTAAAAAATATAGTATGATCTCGTTTTTGTGAAATTCAGTAGCTTGCAAAAGCAGCTACTATCTTGTTTAAAGATACCAACTTGAGGTAAAAGTGTAATGAAAAGGAAGAGATTGATAAATGTAAAATTTAGATCAGTGGTTAATTTAGATCTGTGGTTATTCTAGGCGGAAGAGAGCACGGTGGGATTGGGGAGGAATACACGGGAGGATGGGTTTAAAACATCAGCAATAGCTTGCAAAAGCCAGAATTCTCTGATGTTTAGCCTTAGGGGGGAGTGGATAAATACTGAATTCCAGCACCTTGGTTCCCTTGGTTGGTACCATCCAAATGTCCTAGTTAGAGAAGGTAAATCCTAGGAGCAATGGGTTATAAGGGGAAGGATTATTGTAAAGTTTCCTAGATTGTAAGCTCTTGCAGCAGTCACATCTATTCCTGAGCTGTGATGGGTATTTCTAAATTCTGAGATGGTGAGCTCTTTGTGTACAACTTGGTGGGTCCCTGGAACTTCGGGTATCTGTGTGACACCCAAGACACAGAGCTAGAGTTCTGCAGCTTGGAAAGTCAGCATTACCCCATACAGCAACTGTTTAAAAAGCTGAAAAAAATCAGACTTCAATTAGGGATATGAATGAAGTTGATCTCATTAGGACTAAGGTAATTAGGACTAAAATGTGAAGAAAGATATTGACTGTGTTTTAAAACCTCAACTTCTGTATGAGACAAAGGAAGAGATGCTTATTTGGGGCAAAATTTGTATTTTCTGTAGCACACTGTCTAATTTAACTTGTATGGTCAGCTTATTCGAACACCATAATTACATGGAAACTTGAATAGGCAGTGAGATCTTGTTGGTTTGTATAGGTTAATATGATGCCTCAATATATCTCAAAGTAATGTGGGCAGAGAAAAAAAAAGTACCTGCAAAGCCCCCTGGAGGGACTGAGGGAAAATATGGAAAGATTAAACTGCCCCACACGGAGAATTCCAAATAGTCTCACAAGCATTGGGGTCTACCAATTTAATAGGCCAAGCCGTCCACCTTGGGGTTCACCCTTATGGAACTTATTCCTGAAATATAAGTTGTTTCATAATTATAAGCCTACTTATAATTATGTCTAAGAGTCACCACCAGAGAACCTCTTTTGTTGCTCAGATGTGGCTCCCTCTAGAAGCCAACTCAGCAGGTAAACCCAGTGCCTTTCCCTCCTATGTGGGATGTGATTCCCAGGGGTGTAAATCTCCTTGGCAACATGGGATATCACTCTTGGGGGTGAGCCTGGCGCTGTCATCATGGAATTGTCAAAGACTTCTTGACCAAAAAGGGAAAGTGAAATAAAACACAATACAGTTTCAGTAGCTAAGAGATTGCAAATAGAGTTCAGAGATCATTCTGGAGGTCATTCTTATGCATTATATAGCTATTCCTCTTTAGTTTTTAGTGGACGAGAATAGCTAAAAGGAAATACATGAAACCACTGAACCATATTCCTGTAGCCTTGATTTTTTAAACAATTGTGTAACTATAGAACTTTTACAGTGTGACACTGTGATCGTGCAAAACTTGTGACTAACACTCCCTTTACCAGTGTATGGACAGATGAGTAAAAAAAAACAACAAAAAATGAATAAATAATAGGAGGGGTTAGGGGTGTGGGATGTTTTGGGTGCTCTTTTTTATTTTTATATGTATTTTATTTTTGAGTGATGAAGGTGTTCAAGGGTTGATGATGGTGATGAATGCCCGGCTGTATGATAGTGCTGTGAGCCAGTGATTCTACACTTCGGATTATTATAGGGTATGTGAGTATATCTCAATTAAATTGCATGAAACCAAAACCAAAACCAAACAAACAAAAAAGAAGAAGAAATCCTAGGAACAAGCTTAGGGCACTGCAATGCATGTTTTATCAGCTGGTCCAGAGACAGTTGTGCTGTAGCCAACCCAGGACCTCTGGGAGCTAGAATACATTAGAGGCCCATTTGCTATCTAGAATTATAGTAGGGCATGTTTTCTTGAATTATGTCTCTCCCTAAAGGGAGGAGATCATGGAGTATGCCACTCACCAACACTAGGTTACAATACAGACATTATTTAGGATAAAAGTTTGGTTGAGAAGTGAGGAGCTTTCATTCTTCATGTTATACCCTTCCATTCTGTTCAAATTTTCACTTTAAGCAGAACTGATATTCAATGTGGCTAACCACATGTGTCGTGCATCTTTTTCTGATTAATTGGTGCTCATGCTGTCTCGGTTGTAAAATAGATTCGATATCACCTATGACTATATAAGCATGTTATTATTCTCATAATAGTAATTGAAAGACTAATTTTAGAAAATGAAATAAAATATCTACAACCATAACTTTTATACCAAATTACAACTCAAACCCGGGCATGAGTACTAAGTATTTGGGGCAGGTACTGCGACCACAGCATCAGCAGGCTCCCTTAGCTTCACCACTGTACTCTTAGCCCACAGAGTAGGCCAGGTGCATAAAACCTCGAAGGGTGCCTGTGAGCCTTTCCTTACTGCTGTGCTGAGGAACTCCCTGAGATCATGGCTTGAGGGGTTGAAAGAATACCACTTATCCCAGGAAAAATAAATACTTAACAGCAACACAAAGATGTACCTTCATGTGGTTAGAAGACTTTAAGGATAAAGAGGAAAGCATAGGCTATCCAGGGTTCCAAGCAAATCACATGAGTACAGGAAAACTCAGGTTGACTGACTCACACTTTTCCTAACCCCTTAGAGCAATGTCCACAACAGTTGAGGGAAAGAAGGAAAAACCCAAGCACTTTATACCCAGCCTTTAAGAGACCAGACATCCTGAGGTATGAAACCTCTGAAAGATTACAGCATCCTTGAAACTTTCTTGGAAGAACTACTTGATGAAATCTAGCCCATTAGCAAATCACTAAAAAATTTAAAGCGCAGGAACAGAGAAGCAATCATAAAATTAAAGAACTGTGGGCATTGCAGTTATAGAACAGAATGACAAGGTAACATTAGTAATTGACAAAAACTGGGCGGTCAGGAACAAGAGGTGGAAGCAAATTAGGTCATTACTTTCCTCATATTTAGTGTTAAGTAGACAATATAAAACTGTCTAGAACTAAAATATTGCACTTTAATGAATACCAAGTGTGCCACTTTAAAAGTATTTGAAACCATACAAGCCATGTTCTAATCCTGATTCAATCTTTGTGTAGCCAGACCTATTGTTTATGATGGAAACTTTGATTGGATTGTTTCCATGGAGATATGACGTACCCAGTGGTGGGCATGAACTTTTGATTGGATTGTTTCCATGGAGATATGACACACCCAGTGGTGGGCATGAACTTTTGATTGGATTGTTTCCATGGAGATATGACACACCCAGCGGTGGGCATGAACTTTTGATTGGATTGTTTCCATGGGGTGGGGTGTGGCCTTTTGATTGGATGGACTCTGCCCATTCAAGGTGGGCCTTAACTAGTTTAGTGGAGGCCTTTAAAAGGAGAGACATCCTGGAGAAAGCATAGAGCCAACAGAGCCAACATGAGACCCAGACGTTTGGAGGTGCAGAAAGAAAACACCCCCAGGGAAGCTTTTTGAAACCGGAAGCCAACAGACCAGCAGATGCCAGCCACATGCCTTTCCAGCTGACAGAGGTATTCTGGACCCTTCTGCCTTTCTTGATTCAAGCTATCTTTCTCTGGATGCCTTAGTTGGGATATTTTTATAGTCTTAGAAGTGTAAATTTATAACTTAATAAGTTCCCCTTTTGAAAGCTATTCCATTTCTTGTGTATTGCATTCTGACAGCATTTAGCAAACCCATACACCAACCATGTTTTTCATAGTTTTTTCTGTTAACTTGAGCAAGAGAAAATATTTCTTGAGGTGAGGAAACATTTATCTGACATATATATTTTTAAAACAATATTTTTAAAATCAAGTAAAAAATGTTTGTTTTAAAAAAGCATGTGTGGTGCGATTCCATTTTTACTCCAAGTATTCCTATGTAGGTATTCATTTATTCAGGAAATTATATATTGAGCACCTACTATGTGCCAGGCACTGTCTAGGCACTAGAGATAAGGCAATGAACAAAACAGATAGTCCTTCCCTTTGCAGCTACATTCTAGTGTATTCTAGTGGCTGGAAACAGAGAAGCAAATAAACCAAAGTAAATATAGAGGAGGTCAGAGGCTGATAGAAGCTATGGAGGGAAAAAAACACAAGGCAAGGGAAATAGACAATGCCAGGTATGTGGCATGTATGTGTGTGTGTGGATATGTGAGATGGGGGGCAGCAGTCTGTCTATCAGGCCTTCCATATGTACATATACGTGAATAGAGAAGATGTCTGGATTAATACTCATCAAATATTAATAAGATTATTTCTAGGCAGTAGATTTTGGATTATTTCATACTTTCTTCTCTATACTTTTTTGTATTGCTTCAAGTTTTTTCATTATGGGTATGTACCATTTTCTTTTTAAAGTCATTTTATCTGAGGAAGAAAGAGAGGAAGGTGAATAAGGAAAAGAGGTTTGCAATAAATCTTCAGAAAAAATTTAAAAGGCCAAGAATGGGGTTAAGCCTTAATCTGGGGCAGATATTTATTTATGTTTAGCAAGCCCTACTGTAGCCCTTACCATGTGCTTTACAAATATCAATTTATTTGATGCTTCTAACATCTCTGTTGAGGAGGTGCAATGTCACCCCCCCCACCCGATGTTGCTGAGGAAACTACAGCCAGGGAGTGACACAGCAGAGAAGTGTCCTGAGCCAGGATTCAGCCTAAGGTGTACTTGCTCCTGGGCTTGACACAAGGCTGCCTCCTCTTAAAAGGACCAAGACGAGCTGGGCATCGGTTTTCCCTGCCTCCAGCCTTGGAGTCTGATTTCACCCTAGAGTCTGTGGTTTTGTTTTCTTTGTCTTTTCTAATAATCCATTCCAAATTCTTCTTGGAAGTAGATGTGATATAAATAGTAAATCAATGTAGGGAAACTGGAGACCTCAATGGCCTATAAAGAACTAAATTAAACTTATCTGCTTAGTTCCCCAGACACCATGCTGTTTGCTCTTTTTTTGTTATAACGCGTTGTCTTTAAAATCCCAGAGGATGAAAATATTCACACCAGATAAGCATAGTGCCAATAGTCTTTTGATAAGAGGGCTTTTTGGGGGGAAGCAGATTGGTTTATCAAAAAATCAAAAAGAATAAATTTAGTGACAGTATGATAGATTAAAAAGAAACATAAAATTCAGGTTTGTTAAGGGCAAAATAGCAGGTGCCAGTGTTCTTTATTACTATTTCCTACTGCGCTCTGAATTAATACAAAATAGCCAGTAACTGTAAATAGCTTATAAAATGAAATATACAGAAGCACAGGAGGAAAGAAAGCAAGGTTTCTGTCAACTCAAAATACCTTAACCAAACTGTTTTTGAGATCCTGGTGTATAGTAGAACCATATTGGGTGCTGGATAGAAGGGAGAAGTTATAAAAGAAGCTCAGGCTTTTATCTTCCAAGAATGTGTGTCCTGGCTAGACACATCCAGCACAGATGATAGGATCACAAAGTGATGCTGGTTATTTTGCAACCAGTGTTCTATGAAGACTGAGGGCAAGGGCTGCAGTGTGTGGCAAAGGGGTCCTGTTGTGCTAGGACCTAAGCAGTTTCTTGAGAGATGGATGGCAAAGCGTTCCTAGACAAGGGACCAGAAGCATTCACCAATGATCTTACTGTGTTTGGGAACAGGGATGTTGGGAAGCCCAGAAAAGTCTTTTGGGAAAGGTCTAAAGAGGCAGGATGCTAGAGGGTCAGTGACACAAACAGGAGTTTATGATTGAGTTGGCATGTGACTGGGAGCTACTGCAGACTCTGGAGCAGTGGAGAAATGAGATAGAAGTGATGTTGTAACAAGATTGATCTGTCATAATTAGAAGAACAGCAGTCCTCACAATCCCAACCCCATCCAGAAAAAAAGACACACTTGCCCTTAATTTACACTAAGAAGACCCTGCTGTTTTCCCCACTGACAAGAAGAAACATTTATTGAAACCCTACTGTTTGCCAGAATAAAAGCTCCAGTTATTCTCATAGTTTTAGAAGAGAGGTAATAACCATCCTCACTCACAATGAAAAGATACAGGGACCTAGAATAATTAAGTGATTTGCCCAAGGCCACATTTTGAGAGCCAGAGTTTGAACCCAGGTCTCTCTTGTTCCAAAACCAATGTGTCCTCCATTTTACCCATCTGTGCCCCTCTAGCAACACAGGACCTTCTAGGACAGGCGGGGGTCAGCAAACTCGTCTGTAAAGGGCCAGATAAATGTATTTATATATTATATACTCTATGTATTTATATGATTTTTAATATTACATATTTATTTCTCTTCCTATTTTAGGCTTTGTGGGCCATGCAGTCTTTTGGCAGCTACTCAACTCTTATCATTGTAGCACAAAACCAACCATAGACAATATGTAAATGATGAGCGTGGTTGTGTTTCAATAAAATTTTATTTATGGACATGGACATTTGAATTTCATGTAACTTTCATGTATCACAAAATATTTTTTTGCCAACCATTTAAAAACGTAAAAACCATTCTTAGCCTTGGTCCACAACCAAACAGGCAGAGGGCCAGATTTGAAATGTGGGCCAAGTCTGCCAACATTGTTTTAGGTAAGATGGGTAGAGCGCTAAGCAACTGAGGCCAGGGTTAAAGGTCTCATCTCTGTAAGAGACAGTTTGCTTTTTTGCAGTGAAAAATCATGTTTGTTTGTTTGTTTGTCTTGCCAACAGGCTACTCTCAACCCCCTGGCCAAATTTTTAAGGGATTATAGCAGCAAAGATGGCTCAGCGCAATTGAGAACAACAGGAAAAATTATCAAACCCATGTCCCTCTCATGGATAGTAGTAGCTTTACCTTCAAGCACATTTCTATTACAGTTTAGATACAATTTTCTAAAAATGTACTCATTATATGTTTGAGATTCCGAGAATGCCTTTAGTGAGATCTTTTCTCAGCAACTATGACAGCAGTGTTCAGAGTTTATTACCTTAGGATCTCTATGCTTAGCTTAATATTTACCCATCCTTAATTCTTTAGATCACTGATTTGGCCATTTATCCCTTTCATCAATAAACATTATACTTCTACCATCTGTCCAGTCTTGTGCTGGGCACCAGGAGTTTAAAGTTGAATGCCAGAGTCTTTGCCTCAAGGAACACACAGTTGCAGGTGGGGGAAGGTAAACCATAGAAAAGTCATTAACATAGAATATACCAAATGACACTGTACAGACACAAAAGGGATGGGCTTTGCAGGGGAAGGATGAACCTTTGGGATGAGTGGCTAGAGAATGCCAAAGAATGTTTTTAAAGTAAGTGAGATTTGAATTAAATCTGGTAAGATTCAGTCACCCGTGATGAGTGGGAACAAAACCAACTCTAAATAGTCATATAAGAGAAAGAGGATGAGGAGAGCTGGGGAAATAGCAACGAAACTGATTATCTTTTTAACCCTTGACCCAGAATTCTCAAATTTGATCATAATCTAGTAAATTAAAACCACACGCAACAGTCACACACAGCAAACACGAAGCCCTTTCCACTGATAGCGTATTTCATATTCAAATGTACATGAAAAATAAACTTTTGGTTTGGATAATGAAATAAAATTCAACATAAAATGTTAAAATAGTAAGGGGGTTCAATTTTTCCCATTAGAGCTGATTTGAAATAATGTAAGGATACGTGCTTGATATTTGTCCCTGAATTTAAGACTCATAAATCCAATAATTTAAAAAAGTAGAATACATTCTCACCTGGAGGACTTTCCTAATTCTTTTTAGATTGTGTATCAAGAGCAGGTTTTTCTCTTTGGAAACGCGACCTAACTGTTCATCCAGTTGTATTAACAAGTTTTGAAGAAGAATTGTTGCCATGGTTTCATTGTTAGAAGCTGCCTCCCTAATAAAATAAAAGTGTTATTACACAACAGGAAACAACTTAGCAAAATAGCAACTTTTTTACCAAACTAATTTCAAAGTGATAAATCTATTCCATGGTGATAAGAATTAAATGGTAAAAAAAATCTACATTGTACAAAGTGAACACAGGTTTTTTCTTTTCTTTTTTTTTTAGCTTTTAAAAAGGGAAAAATATGGAACGCTTCACAAATTTGCATGTCATCCCTGCACAGGGGCCCTGCTAATCTTCTCTGTATCGTTCCAACTTCAGTATATGTGCTGCTGAAGCGAGCACTGAACACAGTTTTAAAGAACGTTTGTGAATCATGCTAAGAAAATAATATTTATATACATCAAGTCTATGATGGACAACTGATATAATGTTTAAAAGCAAAAGAATAGGTACTAGAGCTCATCAGTCATGAAAATGAGCATATCTTATAGAGTTTTTATTACACTATCAAAAATTTTTCAAATGCTTTGAACAGCACTTTTTTTTTCATTGCCAAGAAACCATTTCTTAATATGCCTTGGAAAGAAGGAAGAAAGAAGGGAGGGAAGGAAAGAAGTAAGGAGGAGAAGGAAGGAGGGAGGAAAAAAAAGAAGGACTGCTCTTAGTAAAAACTGAACTGTTTTATCAAAAATAGTATATATTTTAGAAATTTTGTTCCTATTGTTTTAAGAACTTTGGTAAAATATCTTTTGGAAAATATAAAGGAGAGTCAGGTCATGATGATATAGCCCTAATTTGCCAGATTATTTGGAAATGTCTAATCCGTTGACTACTTTTAAAGTTGTCATTCAAATAGATAATAATCTGCAAATTCTTAGAATCCTCTCACGAACCATATTAACTTTATATAGTAAAAGAAAAAATAATCAATTATGGCAGCATTAGAGAAAACTATGCAAAATACAAATAATGATATGAACAATCTGAATTTGGTCAGAAAATATTTTTTAAATGTATTAACCATTTTGAAAACTTTTTCCCATAATTTAGCATTTTTCCTTGCTGTAATGTGATGACATTTGTTTACTCAATTTTTTCATTAGAGAAATTGTAGGTTTACAGAAAAATCATGCAGAAAGTACAGAGTTCCCATATACTTCCCCCCACACTCACACACACAGTTTTTCTTATTACTAATATTGTACTTTAGTGAGGTACATTAGTAGCAATTGGTGAAACAATACTATCGCCATTAAACTGTTAACAATAGTCCATTGTTTACATAAGGGTTCATACTTTGA
The DNA here is from genome assembly GCA_004026745.1 of Myrmecophaga tridactyla. NCBI lineage: Eukaryota > Metazoa > Chordata > Mammalia > Pilosa > Myrmecophagidae > Myrmecophaga > Myrmecophaga tridactyla. The sequence goes on along the minus strand of PVIY010001831.1, from coordinate 127,017 downwards.
GGCGCTCAGTGCTTTGGCTTTTTAAAAACATAATTTAGCTTTCTTTAATAGAAAAAGGAATCATTATAACATCTTATGAAAAAAATCTATGCTTTATCAAAATCATCTGTTAAAGTGGAGTTGGAGTCTGCATTTTCCAAGTACAAGTTAATTTAATAATGACTCTATCGGAATTCCATTATCTAGCCTTGAGTTTAGGACCAACAGGATGCTTCATTGGATGGTATACGGAGTGAAGAATGACTTACAAGAGCTATCTATATCTACTTATTGATAGCTATGTATTCCTATCTACATCTACCTATCTCTCTCTCTCTCTCTCTCTCTCTCTCTCTCTCTCTCTCTCTCTCTATATATATATATATATATATATATATATTCATCTATCATCTACATAAACACGCACATTAGATTTACTTCTTGACATTTTAATACACAAAATTGTTGGGGTTTCGGCTTACAGAAAAACTAAAAACACTAGAATCAGTACGTTTTCACCTATGATGGATGAACCCAGAAACACCACTGCATGACCCTTAAGGAAGTTCTTAATGAACCAGAGTGTGAAGTTACGTGAAGAAAACACACGCTTTTGAAGTTCTTCACTTGAAAAGGATGCATCTACTGAATGACAAGTAGATCACAGAATACATACAGGTAGAAGGAGTATAAAGCATTTGTTCAACAATTTCTAGGAAAAATATAATAATGCTTGATCTTACCAGTCTTGGTTTTCAATCCACTGGGCCAGCAGGTGTCGAATTTCCATAGGAAAGTTGTCATCATAGAATTGATCTACTTGCTCCAAAAACTTCATTTCTAACTGTTGGACTTGATTCCATTGAGACATACTATAAAGAAGGAGTAAAATTCAAGATTTAAAATATTAATTAACAACTATAGTACATGCTTTCTTCTTTCCTTATATTTAATATTGCCCATTAGTTAAGTAACTGTAGAAAAAATTATCTTCTTTTATAATCACCCAATTAAAGAAGACAGAAAAGAGAAGTTACTTTCAAGCCACAGATATAGCAATTCTTTTAAAGTACTGATAGACTGAGCTTTTTCCTAAGTCATCCTAATATAAGGAAACAGCCTTCTTCCTCTGTCCCCCAACCACATCCTTTCTTTCCCTAACAGAAACTTCTATTCCATGTTCTCCAGAAAGCTTTCACCCCCAAAACGATGCCCCCTCTACCCCCAACACTGTTTGACTACATGGATTCGTATCTGCAACAAGCTCCTTCCTTATTCTTTGCTCCCTCTACACTATTAGATTTTGAGCAACCTGATGGCAAATAACATATTCAACACTTACTTACTTAAGACCTTTAAGACCTTCCTTAAGGTTTTATGTCTGAGAACACCGAATAAAAGCTTTTTTTATATGAAACTGCCAATTTTTTTCCTTCAGATTTGTCTGTCCCCAGAGTCTGTTTTATATTCTAGAGTCTGTCTTATATTCTAGACTCTTAGATTAATTCTGTTGTAGCTTCATGAAGACTTTTATGCATGCATTCTCATGAGCCTTAATTCTTTCAGTTCAATATGCCTCTGAACCAGTAAATATTTTTATTTCTTCCAATGATGATTGACTATGACTGGAAAAAGCTTTTAAAGCCCATTTTTAATTTGATTAAACACTCAAGAGATTTAAGGAAGAAGGAGCTGCACTTGATACGTTTTAGGTGCCTGGCATAAAACAAAGACATATGTTTTCCTCACATAACCCCGTACTCGGGTTCATTTAGAAACTATTTATAGACATATTTTCTAACTCAGAGAAATTAAGATGATGCCTCATTTAAATTACTGTGTTTTACTTTTTCCAAAGTCAAATTTTCTATTGTTTTGTCAGCAATTTTTGGTCAAAGAAAAAAAAGTCTTCTATTTTTTTTTGTGCTAGTCACCACAGTATTTCAGCATCTTCCGTAGGTAAGTTGAGGCTTCCTTTTGCCTACAGAACATTGTGACAGTAAATTTCATATGCTTCGTACACATATTCTTCAGGTTTCAAATAGCACCATTTGACCATCTTTTTCCTTTGCTACCAATGATCTAAGTGTACAGAAGAGAATTTATGCCAATATTTTACTAAAGAAAATGGAAAAAGAAAAAATAAGTCTTCCATACGCATTCTACTGTATATTTTCTGAAGACTTTCACCCATCACAACTTGAAGCACATTGTAAGCTTTCAATAAGTGCTTGTTAAGTAGAGAATGAGTGACATTCTTGATGTTGTCATGAATGGGTAGGCAAATAGTAAGCATTACCTCGACGTTAAAAATGAAACAAATGACTGAGGTTAAAGAGGCAACATGACTCCTGCCCAAGATACCCACTTCCTGAGGCCCACCCAGTTGTCTTTCCAGAAGCAGGGTGCGTATATATTCCCCATAAAACTAGAACATTTATTCCCATGCTACTATCAACATTGCCCTGCTAGATCGTTATCAATTTATTTTTTTAATGCCAACAGAGAACACGAGCTGAAAATAAGCATACAAATTTAATTTCTACTATTCTTAAATCCCTGGTATGATGTGAATGAAAATTTATTTTCTAAGTAAGAATTAACTGGACAGCTCAGACCTTAAAATTAGACCATTCCCAAGATCTGAATCAACCTTCTGGAGAGCTGAACCCAAGACTGAAAAAAAGGGAATGTAAATCATCCTAGAATCTTCTCCTCTATTGCACCCTGTAGAAATGCCTTCAGTACAAAGAACTTCTGTACAGTACTTGACTTTCACTCTCTAAAAGCTCATCTCCCTGTTCCAAAAAACCTCTGGAGCATTCCTCAGAAAACTGAGCGTCTGTACGCTCATGCCTAGCCCTGGAAAAGCTCTATAAAGGAGTATTTTGCCCTCACTATCTGGGAGCTAATGGTACACACTGGCTCTGTGACCTGTATAGCCTGCAAAGGAGATGACATACCCTAAAATATCACTTGCTTTCACGAAAGTCACAATCACTGGTTCTCCTAGCTGAGGGCTTTTTCTCTGAAACCCAGATGTGCAATCTAAGGTCAGACATCATTGTTTAAGAGAAGCCGGCTAAGAAAGTGAAGAGGGGCTCACTTTCAGCGCTCAGCGCTGCCACACCTCCGCATCAGCCACAATTCTCCCACCCGCCCTTCAGAGATGCCCTGGGGCTCCCCGGTTCCGGGTCCTTCAGAACAGAGAACCCCGAAGAGAGGTTCGCTGAGATACCTCTCCTGGGAGGCTTTCCGGCATTCTCTCGACAAAGACCAAAGCGCATATTCAAATCTTGGAGTTGGGCGCTTCTTTTTATAATTACCCGTCGTCAGACAGGTTATAATAAGCAAAACTGTCAGAACACCAAGTGAAAAGGGGAAGCCTCAGCTGTGTCCCGCAGGGGCCTTTCCTGGCCCTTTGGCAACAGGAAGGTGTGCTCTGCAATACTTACCTGGCTCCTTTTCAGCTCAGGTCCCAGGCGGTGCTCAAGTCCAAAGTCAAAATCGCCCTTCACAGGCGCCAGGATGAAGAGGCTGACGCCATCCGTCAGAAGAGGATTTGCATTTCTCCTCCCACTTGAGGCTTTCCTGTGCGTCAGTGTTTGAGTCCCTTGGACTTTACTTGTGTCAGTTCCCACCCACTCTCTCTGTTAGAAATACTGAAAAAGCAGAAACAGTCAAACCAAAGCCCCTTTTCAGGGCTCCCTCCCCTTTACCTCCACCAGTCAGGCCTGCAACCTCAGGAAGCCTGAGCTGTCAGGAGGGAGGAACTGGGGTGGGAGCGAGGGCTGTTTTTCAAGGACAATCTGAGAGACCCTCAAATTTCCTTGCCTGAAGACAAATTCCTTGGCTTTTTGTCTTTGTAGTGTTAAGATTCCACTCACCTAGTGAACCTGTCCTGGGATGGATCAAACACCCAACTGACAGACCTCACTGCACTCCAGACCTAGCAGGATCTGCTCACTGGGGGGAGGACCACTTCACCCAAAGGGTTGGACCAGCTCACACAGGCCACCAGTGCCTGCCGTTACTGATCCAGCATCCTTCTACTTCTGGTAGCCAGGTACCTGCCTGATGTCATGCGCTCTTCTCCCTCTGTGACATGGGTGTATTCTAGAATCAAAGAGCTAGAGAGAATCTTGGTTCCATGTGGTTCTAAGTCTGTTTTCACATCTGAAGAGACCCATCACCTGAGAAGTGACCAAAGATGCTCCAAGCCAAGGAGCTCAGCTATTTAGACTCCCACCTCAGGGGTCTTTTCATCTCATCTCCTCAGATCTAGATGGCAAACCCCCAGCACATAGATAAGGTTCTTTCAACATTCAGTAAGATAAAGACAAAGATAAAGGAAGACAGACAGATGGAAAGAAAGGTAGAACAAATCAATCTGAATAGGCACATGTCTAGGGCAATATGCCAAGATAAAAGGCCTGCTTCACCACTCACTCCTACCAGTCACCCTACAGACATACCCTCTGGATTCTCCCCCTCTCCCAGATGATATTGTGAGCAACTTAAATTTACCACCACCCTCCAACGAAAGGCAATCAACCCAAAACTTGCACTCTCTGCATCATTCTAAGTTCACTGGTCATGTAGACTTGGTCCTGGCTTCCAGGCGCTTTGGTGTTCTGTCCTCATATGAAGAAAGTACCTCATTCAAGCAAAGTCCATAAGATACTGGGCAAAGCCTCGTTTGCTTCTGAGGAAGTGGTCACCACCTCTAGGAATAAGTCCAAATTCTTGGCCCTCAATGGTCTTTACAATTTGGACCCAATCTATCCAGGAAGGTTTTCTCCCTTACAGGAGCCCGTGATTCAACCCAGACCAGTCTACTCTGCCACCTAGTTTAGGCCCCTCTTATTTGAGTCCTGACGTTGCCTACAACTGAAATTCCTTCCCCCAACTTCTCAACTTAACGAAATCCTACCCAACTCCGAAGACTACTGATGATGGAATCCCATAGAAATTTTCCCCACTCTGAATTCTCATCACACTTCCTATCTAAGCCAGCACAGTCCAAGAGAAATAAAATGCAAGCTACAAGTGTGATACTAAATTTCTTAGAAACCATGTTAAAAGAGTTAAAAGAAGCAGGTGAAATTAATTTTAATAATATTAACAACCCTATATAGATATAACATTAACATTTCTAACATGAAATTAATATTAAACATTATTGAAATATTTTACTTTTTTTCCATACTAAATCTTTGCAATCTAGCATGTGTGTAACATCTATGACAGAGCCCAATTCAGACCAGCCACATTCCAAGTGCTTAATAGCCTCAAGTGACTAGAGACAACCAAATTGGACAATAGCACATCAAGACCACTCGTTTAGCACTTTTCACTTCCTACCTTATTTTGTTAGTCTGACTGGTTGCGCATGCCTTTATCATCATTGTACTCATCTGTTAAGTGCCTACTGCATGAAGCAGAGGTTTGTTCTGGAAGGGCCTCACTTTGGGACTCCCCCAGCAGTTCTCAAACCGTTGGCCTCAACAGTTTATAAACTGCTTTAAAAGAATAAAGCCCTCAACCTTTATACTTTTAAAAATAGTTAAGAACCCCAAAGAACTTTGGTGTGGATTATATTTATAGATATTTTTTTTGGTAAAAATTAAGATATTTATTCATTTAAAGTTATAGTAATAAACTCATTACATGTTAACATAAAATATTTTAATGAAAAATAACCACATTTTCCAAAAAATATATGTTTTTTTTTTGCAATGAGAGGAATGGCATTGTTTTATATTTTTGAAATTCTCTTTAAGGTCTGGCTTAGGAAAAGATAGCTGGATTTGCATATCTGCTTCTGCATTTAATCTGTTGCAAAATATTGTTTTGCTTGAAGTGTTCAAATTAATCTGGACTCATATGAATGTGTACTTGGAAAGGGGAGGAGTATTTTAACAGCTTTTTAAATAGTTGTGGATAATCTTCTTTGATAATACATCAATACTCAATAGGTGGTAGTTTCTTAAGGGTTAGTTCCTTAATCTACAAACTTTTCATGTTCTGTTACTTTAATATTCATTGTTGTATCTTGTACTTTACATGAACTTTTTTTTAACCCATGTCTGATTTTGTAATATCATACATTGGTCATTTGGAAAATACTGGTTCACTTAGTTATGCAGCTCTTCCAAATGTTGACACATTTCATCAAATAATATCAGAAACTTGCATTAGTTATCACTACTGATCTCATTAGGAGAGTATTTTAACTCTAGGGAAGATATCAAGGTCACAGTACTGACTGTAAGTTTTCTAAAATCTAACTTTTGCTTGAAAGCTCTAATTTTAGTATTGATAAGAGATACTGGCAGTTGTTTTCTTTGAAGTGGCAGGCACATGTACATTTTCAAGAAAATGTCTTCCAAATACTGAAGTTTAAATATAACCATAATTTGTCTGTCAGTCCTTCTTCCAAACAAAAATAGTGCTCCATGAAAAAAGTGTCTAGCACAGCAGGCAACTCAACAATAACACAAGTGTTTTTCCTTAAAATGATTAGCATACTTTAGTATGTGTACAACCTATTTTGTCACCCAGAATATTAAAAAGCAAGGTCTGAGATTTAATAAAATCAATACTTTCTACTGCTACATCAAGAACATTCTTAGGTCAAACTGGCATTTTTTTAAAGTATATGATGGTGAAGAATACAATGACTTGATGCCGTTGCTTTTTCTCACACCAAGGCCCTGAAAGCTTTACTCAATATGGCTTTGGCTCCATAGGTGAAAATTTTAACAGAGTTAAAAATCAAAACATTATTAGTATTATTATAAAATAGTTTTGACCTCCCAAACCCTGAAAACATCTTGGGGGCCTCCCCAAGGATCCACAGACAATACTTTGAGAACCTCTCCTTTACCTACTATTATCAGTCTACCTGAGACATATGGCATAAGGTAATCTTTGCCCCAACGAATACTTTTTTTTTCTTGTTTAAAGTATTTGCTTTAAACACTTTTGAACTGAGCTAGACATCTGAGAAAGGGCATCTCTGTGTCTACTTTGCTTCTTTTTCTTAGAATGAATAATGAATAACCAGAGTCCTAATTTCTTGGCCCTTTCATAGCCCTCACTTTACCAAATTCTCAGATCCAAAATCAAATTCTGAAACAAAAACAAAATACTTCCCCAAAGTGAACATCCCTATAAAGTCCTTTTTTGGAGATTGAATCATGTCCCTCCACAAAGGCTTGTTCAGGTCTCAACCCCTGGTCCTGTGAGTGTGAAGCCATTGTAAATTAGACCTTTGAAGATGTTTTCTTTCAAGGTGTGCCCAAACTGAATGAGGGTGGGCCTTAATGAATAAGGCTGAAGTTCTTATAACCAAAGGAAATTGTATAGAGAAGGAGAAGCCACTGGGAGCTGTCATAAGATGGAAGTCAACAGAACCTGGAAAAGATGCCACTGTGTGTATTGTCAAATGACAGAAAAACCAAGGACCAAGGATTACCAGCACCCAGGCTCACAATGCCTCAGTGTTCAGGGCGAAAGCATTGCCTTGCCCATACCTCAATTTTGGGTGCATAGCCTCAAAACCATGAGCCACTAATTCCTGTGGGTTAAGCCAGTCCATTGTATGATATTTGTTTTAGCATCTGGGAAACTAAAACAGTCCCCTAAACTTAAAGGCCTCACAGACTACTTTCTCCCCTATAAATGATTGTCCAATTGCCCTGGTATAAGCCTTATTCCTAATTTTATTTTACCTCTACCTAAGCGGGAAATTCTAGATCATATAGTTGCAGAACTGTTGATTCTAGTCCTTGTTCTGTCACTTATTTAGCTGTACAAAGTTGGATAAGCCACTTAACTTCTCCAAGTCTCCCACTCCCCATCTGTAAAAATGGGGATATTTTATCCCACATGAAATTTCTGGGAAGATTCAAAGTTTTAATGTAAGGAATGAAATAAAGGAAATGCTCAATAAATAATAGCTCATTATTATAATAATACTCAAGCTGTGAGGAAATTTGGCCATCATCAAGTTAACCCTCTCTTTCCTTCCACTCTCATTTTTCACAGTGGCAAACCTATGTGAAAAGAGTTCAAGCAAAGTAGGCAGGTTCACCTGAAATAAGAGTTAGAGTGGACATGGTGCTGATTGTGCTTTTTCTGCCGTGCAAGATCAGACTTTTTATTTTGGAGGCAGAGAATAAAGAGTAGAGGATATTGCTCCCCCTGCCACAGGCTATAAATCAGCTCCAGCTTTTCCCAATTCCTGTGTCAAGAATATAAGGATTTGTTGGTTTTCATTTTTATGGTAGCACCTTACCTCTCCTCTCCAAGCTTCCTCTCTCAAGTGTCCCAAGGAAGCTGAGGTGAGTTGCATTTAGATGATGGACAGACAGAACATATACATAAAGAAAGACATCTTGAGTTCTGTGTTGTCAAATGCTGATACTGAATGGATGGCACAGCAAGACTTACTGGGACAAGGCAAACTGGTGTGAGTCTTAATGTGTTCATTGTGCAGACCTTTCAAATTCTACCAGGACAGGAACTCTGTCTTGCCCAAACGATTAAGAAGTTTTCTTAAGTCCAGTTGCCAGTAACTGCTTCCTCTACTGCCACCTCATAAAACTATAGATCACATAGTTTTTATAGATTCATAGATCACATCCTTCTTTCAAATGGTAACAGCAAACACTTCTTCAACTGCAACCCTATGCCAGACTTGGTGCTGAGAACTTCACATTCATTCTTCTACCTAACCCTCAAATGCTCCAGAGGATTAAGTATCATTTTTAGCTCCATTGTACAGATCAGGAGACTTGAGGCTTAGTGAGGTTGGATGACCTGTTCAATGTTAATCAGATATAAGAGGCAGATTAGCATTCAAACTCAGAACTTACTCAAGAAACAATGCCATCAATCATTCTGCCTTACTAAAAATCTTATGCATAAAGCTCTCTTATGCAAAAAGCAATAAATTTTTCAGAGAGTTACGGAAAAAGTAACTTCAAGGATTTAACACAAATTTCAAAATAGAGAGGCCTGTTGCGTGTTAGAGATAATGTATATACTCTGGTTCTCCAGCTTTCCCTCAGGATGTGTGGACATTTAGCCATGAATTTAATAGTCCCTGACATATCACGATGGAAGACAAATTGCCAACAGATTTCCAAAACGTTTAGCTAATTTCTTGGTTCAATGGCATTTTAGCTATACTGTGACATAAGGTGTGCCACAAATTAGAATATAAGATTTGACAGCAGTCTAGGATATTTGCATTGTGGACTCTTCTAAGAAATTATGTTTTCTAGTCAGCAAACAGCCCTTAACCACCTTAGTATTTGTTAAGTATTTGTTCTTTGTGTTCCAGTGTCCAGCTCAGTGCTTGGCATGGAGCAGGTGTTCACTCAGTGATCACAGAACAGATGGAAGGGTGGAAGGAGTACACATCACCATGCCTGCCTCTCAGAGGAGGGCTCTTTCTAGTGACTTGTGTTGTCCAGGCCATTCATTCCACCAAGGTTGCCATTACCCTCGAAATTATAATAATAACTCACATTTGCAAATTTATAAATAGTTATAAAGTTGATAGAGTGAATTAGTGTACATCAAATCTGTCCAACACCAAGTTAAGGAGAATAGAAATTTATCTTTCAATACCCACACTCTCTCTCGCTTTCTCTCTTTCTCATATATTTTAGGGAGAGAGCTGTCTTTGCTTAGGAACTTACCTTTGTTAAGCTGCTTAGGGTAATAGGAGAAAATGAAAAAGACAGCTAACAGACTCCATTGAAAGAAATAAAGAGAAATGTGAAGAGTCAACTAGGTAAGAAAGAAAAGAAGAAAGGGAGGGAAAGAAGAAAATTTAAAAAGAGTTAAAGAGCAGGGAAGAGAGGGAGAGAAAACAAACAAACAAACATGTGAAGCTTGTCCCAAAAAGGGGGATCATGGAGGGGACGTTATTCTCAAGGGGTTAAAGTGGGTGGTATGCTAGTTTGTGGGGCAGAAGCTTGTCAAGTGAGCCTTCATTGTTCCCCTCTCCTTCCCAGAGGGTCTTGGCCAAAGCAGGGATGGTCAGGAACAGGGGCAGCTCAGCACTGTCCAACCTAGAAATGCAGTTCTTCTCTGCTGCGCCTGAAAGCATGTGTACCCTAACATCCTTCATGGCTGGCCCACCATTGAGCTGCACTACAAAGGATGCTAGCTGCTGCACATTGAGCCCTGACTCTGGCAAAGGCCACAGAAGATGCTCACACTCCTGGAAGGGCCAAGTCTGCAGCTGTCTGCTCTGTAGCCCAACATTGCTCCACTGTAAGCCCAGGCCAGAGGCTCTCACATCCCATTCCCAGCCTGGCCTCTGTCTGCAAGCCCAGCATGGAAAGGTGGCTCTCAGTGAGGTTGAGGTGGCAGGCAGCAAACAGGGGCTGGCTCTGTGACCCTCTGAATCTACCTTCCATGAAATGGGCACCAACCTGGCTGTTCTAGGCATGGTGGGGGATGAGAAGATGATGTGCCCCTGTTCTCGCTAAGGAGGTGAGACCCAGAACTGGGTAAAGCCTGTATGATGGTAGAGAAGCAAGTGCCTGAAAGTGTTAAGTAGCTCAGAGGAGGAAAAGATGAATGTAGCCTGGACTGGCCCAGGAGCAGGGCCAGAAGTAGAGGCCACCTGGTGGGAAGACTAAAGGAGGCACAGTGTGCCAGTTTGGAAGGATTTATGTACCCTAGAAAAGCCATGTTTGAATCCTACCCAATCTTGTGGGACCAACGTATCTTTAATCCCTATTCAATAATATGGGTTGGAATCTTTTGATTAGATTATCCCCATGGAGACGAGACTCACACTGTTCTAGTTTGCTAGCTGCCAGAATGCAACACACCAGAGATGGATTGGCTTTTAATAAAAGGGGATTTATTTTGTTAGTTCTTCAGAGGAAAGGCAGCTAACTTTCCACTGAGGTTCTTTCTTACGTGGGAAGGCACAGGATGGTCTCTGCTGGCCTTCTCTCCAGGCCCCTGGGTTCCAACAACTTTCCCCAAGGTGACTTCTTTCTGCATCTCCAAAGGCCTGGGCTGAGCTACGAGTGCTGAGATGAGGAATGCCGAGCTGCTTGGGCTGCGCTCTCTCATTTAAGCACCAGCCAATTAAGTCAAACGTCATTCATTGCAGCAGGCACGCCTCCTAGCCTACTGCAGATGTAAATGAGCAACAGATGAGGTTCACATACCATTGGCTCAAGTCCACAGCAACAGAACTAGGCACATTCACCTGGCCTAGTTGACAACTGAATCTAACTACCACACACCCAACTGTGGGTATTAACTTCTGAATAGAGGGAGATGCGACTCCACCCATTCCACGTGGGTCTTGATTACTTTATTGGAATCCTTTAAAAGAGGAAGCGTTTTGGAGAAAGCTTGAGATTGATGAGAGCACCAGAGATGTGAGAACTACAGAGTCTATTAGCCAGCGACCTTTGGAGATGAAGGCGAACGCCCCTGGGGGAGCTTCGTGAAGCAAAAAGCCTGGAGAGGAAGTTAGAAGATGTCGCCATGTTCACCATGTGCCTTTCCAGTTGAGAGAGAAACCCTGGACTTAAGCGGCCTTTCTTGAGTGAAGGTAACTTCTTCTGGTGCCTTAATTTGGACATTTTAATAGACTTGCTTTAATTGGGAAATTTTCTTAGCCTTAGAACTATAAACAAGCGACTTATTAAATCCCCCTTCTTAAAAGCCGTTCTGTTTCTGGTATATTGCCTTCTGGCAGCTAGCAAACTAGAATACACAGGGAGGTTTCTGGGGATAGATAAAGGGAAAAAAATTGTAAAGTGAAAATTGTCTAGTCATGGGGTCAATTAACCCATGTCTAATGATTCATATCATGTTTGTTTTGTTTTGTTTTGTTTTCTTGATTGCACGCCCCTTCCATCTTCCCAGGCTGCACACTGATATGCTTTTTTATGGTATTGGAGAAAATGAAAGGAGAGGACATTAAAAGTGTGTGACAGGGCGGCTGCTGTGGCTCAGCAGGTAGAGCTCCGACCTGCCGTGCTGGAGGTCTGGAGTTCGATCCCTGGTGCCTCCTGCCCATATGCAAATTAAAAAAAAATAAAAAAAGTGTGTGACACCTGCCATGCCGGAGACCTGGGTTTGATTCCTGGTGCCTGCCCATACAAAAAAAGTGTGTGACAACAGATTGCTTATTGCAGCAGTCTTTGTAGAATGTAGACACAACCTACCTGAAGTGAATCAACTTAAGTTTTATTTACATAGTGAAATTCTATGTAGAAGTTAATGGGAATCATCCAGATCCACATATATCAACATGGATATCAAAATTTTTTTTACTACATCTAAAGACTAGATGTTAAAAAAAAAAAAAAGAACAGAATATGATTAAAGGGATACACAAAAAATCAGGATAATATTATCCTGAGCAGGAAAGGAAGGAGATACTTTGGGAGACAGATTTAGCTGAATTGTTAATGTTTTATTTCTTTAAAGGAGACCAAGATTAAGCAAAAATGACAGAATGTTAATATCTGTTTTTAAAGTTTTTAAAAAGTTTGTGGCATCTCTCTCCATTTATTTTGGTTTCCTTGGACTTTCATAAGTGTTTTGTGCACAGATCCAGCACATATTTTGTTAGATTTACACCACACTTCTTCTTCCTCATCCTCTTCCCCTTCTTTTCTTTTCCTTCTTCTTGATGTGACTGTAAAGGCTACTTTAAAAATTTTAAATCCCAGTCATTCATTGCTCATATATAGGAAAGCAATTCACTTTTTAAATATACTAACCTCATATCCTGCCACCTTGATAAATTCTCTTAATAGTTCCAGGAGTTTTTGCCTTTGGGGTTTTCTGCATAGACAATCATATAATCTGCATATAGAATTTTATTTCTCCCTTTCCAATCCTTACATGTTTTATTTCTTTTTCTTACCTGATTGCACTAGCTAGGACTTCCAAGGTAATGTTGAATAGGAATGATGAGAAAGAAAATACTTGCCTTGTTTCCCAGTCTTAGGAGAAAAGCATTCAGTCTCTCATGATTAATTATAATGATAGCTGTAGATTTTTCAAGCATAATTTTTTTAGGTTAAGGAAGTTCACTTCTATTCCTAGTTGATTTTTTGAGGGTTTTTTTTTTATTATGAATATGTGTTGAATTTTGTGAAATGCATTTTCTGCATCTGTTATATGATCATGTGTTTTTTCTTGTTTAGCCGTTAATACAATGAATTACATTGATTTTCATATGTTGAACCAGCCTTTCATTCCTAGAATAAATCCCACTTAGTTAAGACATTTTATCCTTTTTATATATTACTGGATGCAATTTGCTAATATTTTAAGGGCATTTTTGCATCTATTTTCTTGAGTGTATTGTTCTGTAGTTATTTTTTTTTCTTTTAACAGCTGTGTTTGATTTGATATTAGGGTAATGCTAGTCTCATAGAATGAGTTGGCAAGTATCCTCTCCTTTTCAATTTCCTGGAAGAGATTGTATAGAACTAGCATTATTTCTACCTTAAATGCTTGGAAGAATTCACCAGACAAGCCATATGTGCCTCAGATTTTCTTTGTGGAAAAGCGTTAACTACATATTCAATTTCTTTATTAGTTATAGGGATATTCAGATTATCTATCTCCTTTTCAAAAGTTTTTTTTGCATGTGTCTTTCAAAGAATTTGCCCATTTCATCTAAGTTGTTAGATCTATTGACATAAAGTTGTTTACAAATTCCCCCTTTTTTCTTTCAATATCTATAGAATCTGTAGTGATGTCACTTCTCTTCATCCCAATATCAGTAATTCGTGTCTTCTTTCTTTTTTTCAAACAGCTTAGCTAGAAGCTTACCAATGTTATTGCTCTTCTCAAAGAACAAGCTTTTGGCTTCGGTGATTTTCCTCTATTGTTTTTCTGCTTTCAATTTCATTGATCTCTGTTCTAATCTTTATTATTTCCTTCCTTTTGCTTACTTTGGTTTTAATTAGCTTTTCTATTTCATGTCTCAGGGCTAAGCTAAGGTCAGTGATTGGACCTTCCTTCTTTTCTAATATAAGAACTTACACTTGCATTTCCTTTTTACCAATGTTTTAGTTTCATCCCACAAATTTTAATATATTGTATTTTCATTTTCATTCAGTTCAAAATACTTTCCAGTTCCCCTTGTGACTCTTTTTTGACCAATTTTTTTTTCAAGAAGTTTGTTGTTTAGTTTTTAACTATTTGGGGATTTTACAGATATTTTTCTATTATTCTTTTAAAATTTAATTCCATTGTGGTTAGTGAACATACTTTTACATTATTTGAACTCTCAAATTTATTGAGTCATTTTATGGCACAGGATTCAGTCTAGCTTAGTAAATGTTCAGTGTGTACTTTACAAGAATGTGTTCTCTAATGAAATTATCTAAAATTGAGAGTTTTGATGGACTGTTGACTTTGGGCATTATACATGAGTCCCAGCAAATGTAGGTAGCTGAAAGATGCACTAAGAAGTAGATTGGCAAACAATGGCGTATACATATGGTCGAACATTTTGCTGCTGTAAAAAGGAACAAAGTTGTGAGGCATGCAATGATATGAATGAACCTGTGGGACATTTAGTAAGGCAAAATAAGCCAGAAACAAGAAAGCAAATATTGTGTGATCTCATTTAGAAAATACCTCTAAGAAGATTGTAAGCTCTTATAGCAGTCACATTTAGTCTGGAGTAGAAACCGTTATTTCTGGATTTTGAGGGGTTGTTTTATACACATATAAACCTGGTTTTAGAGATAAGAATGAAGCTGATTATGTCGGGATTAAAGTAATTAAGAATACAGGGGTAAGGAAGACATTGTCAGTATTTTAGAATTTCACCAACTCTTTGAGACAAGAGGAAGAAAGGTTTATTTTGCCCAGAACCTAAATTTTCTGTAGCACATGACTCAATCTGTCTGGATAGATCACTTAAACAATCCAAATAAAGGGAGCCAAGAATAAGAATGAGAGCCTTTAATCCTGTACTGTTTAATGTAATGCCTGGATATGTCCCACAGTACATTAAGCAGAAAATCAAAATGTATTGGCAAAGTCCCTTGAGGATGGGAGAAAAATTATGACAGTATTAAACTTTACCACTGGGGTAAACCCTGATACTGTGTTAAACATTAGGCACACCCACATCAATGGGCTGAGCCCTTGATTTTTGAGGATTGCTCTTGTGAAGCTTATGTATGTAGTGGAGAAGCTTAGCCTACCTATAGGTATGCCTAAGAGTCACCTCCTGAGGACCTCTTTTGTTTCTCAGATGGGGCCTCTCTCTATATAAGCCCGACTCTGCAAACAAAATAATTGCTGTCCCCACTATATGGAGCACGACATCCAGGGATGAAAGTCTCCCTGGCAGCATGAGAGACGACTCCTAGGGTCAAGCCTGGCCCTGGCTCCCTGGGATGAACAATGCCATCCTGACCAAAAGGGAAAAAGAAGTGTAACAAGTAAGGTATCTGTGGCTGAGAAGGTTCAAATAGAGTCGAGAGGCTACTCTGGAGTTCACTCTTATGCAAGTTTCAGTTAGACATTGCTACCCACCATAATTTGCCAAATCCCAACCAAAACCATTCCTGCCAAGCCTAAAGAATACCTAGGGCACTATATAAAATTCTACAAATGTTCCATGCACTAGAGTAACTTTCCAGAAACCTACAAACTCCAGATGATCCTGAAATGCAGAGAGGCCAGTCCTTCTAGAACATCAACTAGTTCCATCCCCTATCCCATTTTATCAACAGCCTCTTCCAACATGAAAAAGTTAGAATGGGCATAGCCCAAATACCCCTAAAGAGTGGGAGAAAGATCAAAGGTGGTGGTAGAGTTATACAGAGAAAGTAGGGTTTAACAAATGAGTATGAGTGCTAAATCACTATATTGATATTTCTTTTAAGCTCAAGTACCTTAGAGTAGCTAGAAGTAAAAACCTAAAATTATGGAATTTTTAACCCATACCAAACTTGGTAATTTGTTCTACAACTAATTGTTGCAATGTACTTTGAAATTTATTGCTTTTTTGTATATAGGTTATTTTTCACAAAAAAGAAAAAAACAGAGGAGTGTAACAGAGAAGATAAGATTTAACGAATGAGTATGACTGCTGAATCATCATACTGATACTTTTTTTCATCTCCAGTGTCTTGGAGCAGCTAGAAGAAAAAATGAAAAATCGTAGAACTGTAACTCATATCAAACTTTAAAATCTGTCGTATATCTACTTGTTAAAACGTACATGGAAATTTACTGGTTTTTTGTGTATATATGTTATATTTCACAATAAAAAGAATGTGTCCTCTGTTGCTGTTGGCTGGTGTTTTCTATAAATATTAATTATGCAAAGTTGGTTGATTATATTGTTCAAATCTTCTCAGTTCTTCCTGATTTTGTTTCTATTTGTTCAATCTATTGTCAACAGAGGAGTATTGAAATCTGCAGCAATAATTCTGAATGTTCTATCTCTCCTTCTGGGTCTGTCAGTTTTTGTTTCGTATGTTTCACATCTCTGTTATTAGGTGCATGAACATTTAGGATTGATGATTGGTCCTCTTTATCAATTGTGAAATGACCCTATTTATCTGTGGTACTATTATTTCCCTTCTACCAGCCTTTGTGCTATTGTTGTCAGACATTTTGTGCCTACAGATATTATAAAACATGCAACTGGCTTTAAAAAGTCAATTATCTTTGAAATAGTTTTTAAAAACAAGACATAAAATATTTTATATTTTAATCATATATTTACAATTTCTACCACTCTTTACCTGATTTTCCCTTCTGCCTTAAAGACTTCTTTCAACTTTTCTTTTAGTGCTCCTCTCTTTTTTCAGCTTTTGTATATGTAAGGAAAACCTTTTATTTTGCCTTCATTTTTCAAGTTATTTTTGCTGGTTATAGAATTCAAGATTCTTCCTCTCCCCTGAAACCTACTGTTTGTCTTCCAGCTCTCACCATCTCCAATGTAGTGTCCTGTGAGTCATCTTTGTTCCTCTATACATAGTGTCTCTTTTTTTTCCTTGGCTTTTTAAAGATTTTCTCTTTATTACTGATTTGGGCAATTTAATGACATAGCTTGCTATGGATTTTTTCTGTTTGATTTTGTTGAAATTCTTGTATCTTAGGGTTCATATTATAACAGTTATTTTTCCATTGCATTTTTTTCTTGCACAGTTTCAGATAAGAAATCCATACTATTTTTGGAGGGGGGTTTGGGGGAGGTGCATGGTCTGGGGATTGAACCCACGTCTCTCATTTGGAAGGTGAGCATTCTACCACCGAACCACCCATGCACCCTTATAACAGTTATTTTAATGTCCTTCCTTGCCTGTGGGTCCTTTCATTAATGTGTCTGTATTGATTGGTTTTCTCTTTGTTATGGGTTATATTTTACTGATTTTTTGCGTACCTGTTAAGTTATCATCGCATGCCAGACATATGAATTCTATATGTTGAGATGCTCGCTTGTTTTGTGAGGAATACTTCTTAAAATATTTTTGAGCTATGTTTTGGGATATATTAAAGTTACTTGAACACATTGCTTTTTCTTTTTGAGATTTCCTTTTAAGCTTTATTAGGCTGTACCAGAGCCACCTTTTGGCCTAGGACTTATTTTTCCTCATTACTGAGGCAATGTTTCATAGTTCTCAATTAGATAGATGCATGACATATTATGAACTTCCTACATGCTGGCTGTTGGTAATATCAACCATTCGTAGTCCTGTGTGAACTCCAGAAATTGTTCTACCTGCTCATTTCTAGGTTTTCCTCCTTGCCTCACATGCATGCACTAATCAGTAACCAGCCGAAGACTCGAGGGGAACCGTCTTTAATTCCCTTTCAGAAATCTGTTCTGTGAGGGAACTCTAGCCAACTTGGCATCTTCAAATTCTTGAGGAGACTCTTGTTTCCTCAACACAGAGAGACTGCCAAGCTCTGTTTGGGTTCCCCTTTCTGTGCTGCAGCCTGGAAACTTTCTCTAGTCAGTTAACTGGGAAATGATAAGGATAACTTGATTTGTTCATTTCTTTCAGGAATCATTCTCCTGTACTTCATAATTATTTTCTTTTTTAAAAAATTGAGGTAAAGGGTAAATCCACCTGTCGAAGTGCTGCCAGATGTAGCCAAAAACACATTCCTAGTTAAATTTGAATGTCAGATCAATAATGAATAATCATTTAACAATGAGTATGTCCCATACGTATAAATAGGTCTAATTTCAAATTTATCTGGGAGAAGGAAAACTAGAGGATAAAAACTGGGACTATATAATTTTAGCGAAACCCAGAGTGGGCAATGATGGTGGTTAATTTTTTAAACATAAAGAGTTTTACATGAACTAGAACAAACATACATCCCTATTACAAAGTGTTAATAATAAGGTGTTACAAGGGAAAAACACAATTAATGTTAACTGAGGTCTATAGCTTACATTGTGATGTTCTTTCATTAATTGCAACAAAGGGACTATACAAACTAAATATCAATAATGGGGATATAAGAGATATGGGACTTTTTCTTTAGAAGAAATGTAAGTTCTCTGGTATTGATTGTAGCGGTGAATGCATAATTATGTGATTACCAAGAGTCATTGATTGTACACTTAGGATGGATTGTATGGTGTATGAATAAAACTGTTTTTAAAAAGGAACTCTTAAAACCCAACAATAAGAAAACAAACTACACAATTAAAAGCGAGCAAAATCAATACATGAATGGATAAACAAATGTGTTATATACATATGATGGAATTTCATTCAGCAATAAGAAAGAATGCAGTTCTGAAGCATGTGACAACACGATGACCCTTCAGGGCATTATGTTAAGTGAAATAAGTCAGACACAAAAGGACAAATGCTGTATGATCTCACTGATAGGAACTAATTGTAACACGTAAACTCTTACACATAAGCTATAGAACATAGGTTACCATGATATAGAAGGAGGCTAAAGAATGTGGACCAGTTGCTTAATATGTGCGGTATGTTTAGCTGGATTGAACTCAAACCTTTGGAAACGGACAGAGGCGACCTCAAGCGTTATCGTGAGAATGATGAGCAGAGCTGAAGGGCGTGTGAGCGTGGTGCGAAGGGGAAGTTTAGAGTCACGGATGTCACCAGACGGAAAGTTGGAGGTTAAAACATGAGAACGTGTAACACAGTGAGTCTTGTGGTGGACAATGTTTGTGATTAACTGTACAGATATAAAAAAGTTCTTTCATTAACTGGAACAAATGTATGACATTATTAGAAAGAGTTAATAATAAAGGAATAAATGGGGGGAAATGCACCTATTGCAAACTATGAACTATAGTATTTTAATAGTCTTTAATTTAACAGATGTATCACACCAATACTATGGGTCAATAATAGGGAGGTAAGGGATATGGGAGAATTTGTTTTTTTCTTTTTATTTGATCATGGGGTTGTATGCATAACTATATGATGATATTATCAATCAGTGATTGTACACTTCAGGTAGTTTGTACGGTGTGTGAATGTATCTCAGTAAAATTGCATCAAAAAACTGTTTTTTAAAAATTTAACTGTAAATCTTTATTTTTTAATCTGTCAAATCAATTCTTGTTAATCTTCCAAAAATGGAATTCTACAGAGATTCCTTTAGGTATCGGAGCTGTATATTGTTGGGAAATCCATTCAATCCAGTATGAAATATTTACTAAGCTCCTACATTGTGCTCATCATTTTAGAGAATGATTTAGGGGTGAAATCTCCTCAAGATTTCAAATTAGCGGAGAAGACAAAATGAACAAGGCAGGGGGAAGGGCAATGTTATTCCACCTGCCTAAAGAAGATAAGACAATAATGAAGGGCTAAGATTGGCCTACTTCTGGAGAGTGAGGAAAATAGCTTGAGTAAAAGATGCTATGGGGGGGGGGCCATTATAAACAAGGTTAGGTGGTACCAGGGCCTCTGAGAATAGTTGTTCAGTTTGTTTACTGCACAAGGGGCACTGGGTGAGGCAGATGAAGAAGGCTGAAATAGAAACTGTGCTCAATTCCTGGGAGGTGAGCCTTGGTACATCTAACTGGAGGAAGGAACATTCTTTCCTAATTCTAAGGCACCTTATGAGCCACCTGAGGTCCTGGTTGGGAGTTTCAGTATCTTTCTTTTGAGTAGTGATGGCGTGGTTACTTTTGGAGCTCTAGCCCAGGTTCTTTGGTGTGAGGATCACTATGAGGGGAGGTAGGTGGAGATAATAGATGATGTGCCATCTCTAAGCCAGAAGCATTTCTGTACTAAGCTACTACGGAAAAACAAAATAGGAGACAAAAGAATAAAATGTAGTTTTATAATTGGAAAGAGCAACGTGGATGAGAGAGAAGCAGCTGATAGACTTCAGCTCAGTATATCAATAGAAACCCTCCAGAGATCAGCAGCCGCTGGGCTGACTGTCACACAAAGTCATAAAGTGGAGTGGCCCCTAGATCAAGCACTCTGAACTTGACAGGCCTCCTGGGGTAGGCAGAAGATGGCAACTGTGGAGAATCTTTCTAAAAGACAGCTGAAAATCTTTCCATCTATCAGGAGGAGCTGGAAATCTGAATTTTTAAGGGAAAAAAACCTGAATTTCAATTGTTGGCACAATTCAAAAAATTTAATCACACATACATCACAGTGAGAACCAAATAGTGCCCATGTGTAGGCCAAACATTGGCATGAATGCTCCAGTTTGTCTTCTTTGTTCTGAACCACTATTTCCCAGCTCTTCATTCTAAATACCTTCGAAATTATCTATAGCGGGCCTCCTTAAAGAGAGAAAGAGCGGAAGGACGAAGAGGAGAACCAAGTCAAATTTACTCCAAATAGCTAGATGAGTAATGTAAGTACTTTGGAAGACATGAATTGAAACAACTACTTTTACCTAAAAAAGATCAGCTGATCTTTTTAAAAGAATGGAACAACCAGATGCATACTTAACTGGTTGGAGCAATAGTTCTGCGTTTAGGCTTATCATCAAAATTTCAAACTAAGAACATGGAAATTGTGAGGGTTGTGATAACAAACCTTTACAGAAAAAGGCTTTATCATAGCAGCAGCAGCTTGGAATTCCTTGCTACAAGCAAAATATTCCAAAAGAAAATAACCACCTGTTACAAATACCTGAGTTGTGAAAAATGGCCTTAAGAAAAGTATAGCATTCATTCACCCACACATAGAAAAGCTGTGCAGGCAAAAAAGACAAACTAAACTGAAGGAAACTAAATGAAACCAAATGAAGATGGCTTGACCTAAGGTCAAGCTACAGTCTGTAACTCTAGGGTGTGAAAATAATGAAATAAATCTAAAATGAGGGGTTGCTCTCTTCTTTTTCTTGAGAATGTTTGACTTCACAGAGTCAAAACATCATTGATAAACTGAGATCAATCCATGTCTTGTCTCTTCTGCTACTGCTCTATTGGACCTTTCTCTGTGAACTACCCAACTCTTTTTAAATATTTTGTTATATTAGAGCTATAGGGAAAATCTCACTCACAATTAAGAACACAGTTTTTAATGGGAAAGCACTGTTTTAAGGACAACCAGTTCTGTGACATAAATCGTTAGATCTGGGTCAAATTGTGTAGGTTTCCTTTTCCTTGGCCAGTTCTGAAGGCTAGATCTGTAAGCAAGCACCAGAGGGCACTATTCACACATAAAACCAAGTAAGACAGGCCCTATAAATGAAGGCTTCTTTTGCGTTTATCTATATAAAAAGTCCCTTTCACATTTAAATGAGCCAGGAATTATTTTCTAGCCTTTTGTCATATGTGATTGTATAATGTCCTTGTCTCTGGGGTATCACGAGTTTACAGAATTAATAAATTAAATCTCACAAACTTGCTCTATGGCTGTGGCAAGTGTTTTGGACAGTACTTTACACCAGGATGGATGTGGGAGGAAGGATAAGGGATGGTGAACAATAATACTGAAGTCAAAGGATGGTGGAGATTTATTTTTAGCTTCATTTAGACTGAATATCTGAATTGTACATTGACCACATTCATTTCTAGCAGAGTAAAGGAGAGACCTGAGCCAAGGATGTGGTCAATTTAGATAGAAATCTTTGTTTCTGCTTTAGCTATTTAGATATGTGAAGCTTGCTCAGAGTGGGAAAGCCAAGTGATGGAGTGTCTTGCCTCACCATCATATTCACAATGCCACCCCCCAAAATATAATTCATCTATTAACGGTGGTGGATTGCATGCAAATGCCTCTTCAAGACATATCCCCTGGCTGTCCCTTTCCAAAAGGTTGCTACCCTTAAGTCCTTTCCTCATGGACAAGTAGCATTGAAAACCAGTGCTGCTTGTTAGTTTGTTGGTTCATTTTTCCAGAGAACTTTCTTTAATAATCCGATTCACTTCGCATGTAAAGCCAAGATCTCTGCATTCGCTTCCTTATTGCCACAAACAGTAGAGAAATCCCAAGAAAATCACAAGGGCAGCAGTCATCTCGATCAAGTACTGCTATGTATATAAAAGATTAGTTAATAAAAATCACATTTATTCTCAAGAATACAAAGGTCTGTAGTGATCCACCAAAGAGCCCTCTTTTCAATGGCATTCAGCCTCAGGAAAGAGCAGCTTGTCATGTTTGACTGTGTCAGAGGTAGCCAACTAATCAGACACACTATGGGACTTTAACATAAATGATTACATAGTGGTAACTTGTACTACAAGTGTATTGCCTTCTTGCACACACTCTGCAATGCTGCCTGTTGTAAACAAGAGGCCTAGCTCAATTGGGATATCCTCTAAAAATGTTTAAACTGAAACAGAAGCTGACATCATAGTGAAAGGCTGTATTCCTTGTGCTTGTATTTCCCACTTCCTGTGCCATTCCCAGAGAAATCCACTGGTTGTAGTTTTAAATATTATAACAATGGATGACATACAGTGGTTGGCAAAGAAGAAAAAGGATTAGATCATCCAGTCAACTTGTCTCTCCAGCAAAGGGAAAAATCCCCAGATAGGGAATCTAACACTTCATGTAAGGCAAAGGGCCAAGTACTAAGAACTACACTGACTTCATTGTCTTCTCTAGCAATACTGACAGAACATCAAATCTGTTTAAGCTGGCTGCACTCATGCCCTACTTAATTCCTAAAACACGAGCTTCCAACACAGTGCTGCTCTTTTCCTTGGTAATAACCACATGGAGCAAATGCTATCTGGTAGAAGGCAATTGCCTCTTGTCAATGATGCCTGCCTAAACTCAAGTTCAGGTTACCATAGAGAATACCCTGACAAGACAAGGCAAGGCCGACACTGGGAAGCATTCCTAGACAGACCACCTGTCTGGAGAGTCCATCAACTTTGCTTTGTACTGTATTGTGTAAACTCTGGCTCAGAAAGGGCTATTGTTTCAGGATTATTTATTTACCTGATTAGATTTATTCAATAGCACAGCTGAAACACTTGCTTTCTCACCCCTAGGCTTTAGTCTTTATAATAGCTGAAGGATCTAACGTGTCTATCCTGTTTTCCGGTATATTTTTTCTTATGTTTGAATATATGTCTAGTAAAAGTTCTCATGAAGGGTTTATTAATATCTGGGGATAAGAGACTAGAAATATACAGACTGGCTACGAGGTTCCCACTTCACTTTGGGCTTTGTGGTCAAGAATGCAGAGGCTTCGGTCCAGTGACACTTCATTCCTTATAGTGACCATGCTTTTGGATTCTTGGTGGGATCCAGGATGATCAATCAGGGCATTCAATGTCATTGACTCTTTTTCTTTAGGGTTGTGAGTGGTAAGGATCATGTAAACCTGGAGTTTTCAATAGCCTCTTCCCCTGTCAATGGAAGATGTTACTGACATATGTCCAAGGTTCTATTCATATCTAAAGCCTTGCACCATGGACTACCTAGCAAATGGATTGCCAGTTTTGCTTACCCAACTTTGATGTGACTATCTGTCAGAAGCAGCCAGTTATGGCTTGATTGACACAATACCAAAGTACACTGTGGACCAGAAAAAAAGGGCAGCAAATATCAGAAAGAGAGCAAGAAAAAGACCATAGATTATTTATAAAGAAGCTGCATTTACACTTACAAGGAGGACAACTTACTTCACAGAGTACTTGCCGAATGGTTGAAGGTATTGTAGGGTTACATCTGTTATTCTTTAACATTTCATGGAAGATTGAGGAAGTGCCAGCACACTGGGAAAAAAGCCAACATAAAATGGCTGTGTAATAAAAGGGAATAAGATTTAGTTCTGAAAATTAAATACCAGTAAGCTCGACTTTTATAGTAAGAGAAAAAAATCACCATGATGAATAAATAATATGGATAAAACAAGACAGTGACTTCACATGAATTACCTTTCTCCCCAGACCAATTTAATATTTGACAAAGGATAAGTAAATTATATGTGTATTAGGGCTGGGGCCACAGGTGCCTGGGAGAACAAGATACAGACCCAAGCTCAAGAAACCACGGCAAGACTGGGGTCTCAAGGCAGAGTAAGAAAGGTGGAGCCCAGAGCTACCGGTGTACCTGGAACTAAAGATCTAAGTCAATGGTACAAAAGACCATCTAAGATGTTATGTCAGGATGTTCTTTTCTGTCCCTTAAAAAGGCTGAACTTCCAAGTGCAGATCTTTGAAGGTTGTACAATTCCTTTGAGAACTGTGTGCTCACTATCCAAAGACTGCCACAGTATGGAGAGTATTGTATCTTCACTCTTGATTCATTCATTCACTCATTCACCAAACGCTTATTAAATGCCTATTTAATAAGTGTAAAGAAAGGTGTAAAGAAAATAAAAATAGTGAACCATTTGTTGGATTCTTCCTGAATGAGACTCACTAAATTGGAAAGCATTTAGATCATGATCTATTGATTGATACTGCCTTTTCTACTTAAAAAAATTATCAAAAGAATAACAAGATAGAACTAAGTCCTAATTACTTTTTTTTCATTACTTCAAAGATTTGATATAAGCCAGGACAAAAATTCAAAGAAAAATTAATGTCTTAAATAGTTTTTAAAATTTTGACTTGGCTTCTCTTTTTTATATATATATATATATATTTTGAACAGTTTGAAAAACACAAACTTGTTGTAGATCCCAGATTTCCTAAAGTTCTTTTTCTCACTTTCAGCTTTATGGTACTTCGGTATGTTACTGCTAGCCAGTGTCCTGTTCTTATCAACTAGAAATAGTACCTTTTTTGTATAACTTTGTTTTTGTCCCAGTCAGAACCAAAACAAATATAAAACAAAACGTGTGGAGAAAAGACTATTTCAGTCTTTTCACTGTTCAATTTTATTTTTACTTTCCTCATAAACCAGTAAAATGTTATTCTTTAAAGTATGTTTCTACATCACTCCTGCTTTCTATGGCTTTCTGCTATTGTATGTGTTCTTTTGCAAAATAACTCATTTAGTAATCTCCCTTTGAATATCTCTGTCAGAAACTTTTGTATCTTAAATGAACTCTTGCTTTTCACTTATGAACTTAATGTAAAACACCCTATTTGAATAAATTTTAAGCAACTATAAGTGATTTCCTTAAAGAAGTACTTACAAGATGAATCACTGGGTGGTTTACGTAGTCATCTATTCAATCAGTAAACTACTGAGCACAACACTGAGCAATGAACTGCACTAAGTTACAACTGGATAAATACCTACTTGTGCAAAACATTTGATGTCCCTGCCATCACATTTGATTCCAATTACTTGAAGAGGTAAATTATTGCAAATAAATCAATATAAAGGCAATTTATGACTCATACTAGGTAAATTGAACAAACAGGGGATGGGATATCTGATAAGACTTGAGAGAAAGAGTATAAATAAAGAGATAGATGTGAGCAAAGCCTGAATAGGGAGGATACCAATCTGTGTTCAGGAAAGGTCAAGCAGGGTATATTCTCAAAAGCAAGTGCTTCATATTGGAACACAGTAGAAGATAAGACTGGTGAGCAGTGAAAAGAGTGAGAAATGCTTTGAATGCCAGGATCATGAGCTTGGAGCCTTTCTATGGCCCAATTTGCTCCCCTGTCTTCATTCTCAGACCCTTCAACTCATCCTCAAAACTACTGTCAGAGTGATCTTTCTAAAAGTTAGCATATAATTCCCCTTTTTATATTTCTCAGTGGATTTTAGAGAGGTGTGGCTCCCTAAGCCCACTCAAGAATGGTTGTCTATACTTCATCAGAAATTAAATCTTTTCTACACTAAAGAACATGATCAAGAAAGTGGAAAGACAAGCTACAGAATGGGAGAAAGTAGTTGCCAATCATATATCTCATAAGACAAAAGACCCAATTAAAAAATAGACAACGGAATTGAGTAGACATTTCTGCAAAGAAGATACACAAAAGACAATTAAGTATTTTACATTCACTAGAATGGCTATGATTTTTAAAAAAGAGAGAGAAATAAAAAAAAGTTGATGAGGACGCAAAGAAATTGGAACCCTTGTGCATTGTTTTGGGAATATAAAATGATATAGTCACTGTGAAAAATAGTGTGGTGGATGCTCAAAAAATTCAACATGGAATTACCATATGACTCAGCAATCCCACTCCTGACTATGTGCTCAAAAGAATCAAAAACAGGGACTCAAACAGACACTGTAAACTAATGTTCATAGGTGTTATTCATAATAGTCAAAAGGTGGAAACAACCCAAGCATCTGTCAATAGAAGAGTGGATAAACAAAATGTGGTATGTACATGCAATGGAATATTATTTGGCCATAAAAAATGAAGTTCTGATACATGATACAGCATGAGTGAACTTTGAAGACATTGTTCTAAGTGAAATAAGCCAAACACAAAAGGGTAAGTTTCTGTGATTCCACCTATGTGAGGTGTCTAGAATGGGCAAGTTCATAGAGACAGAAATGAGATTGAAGGTTGCCAGGTGAAGGGGGAAGAGGGGAATAAGGAGTTATTGCTTAGCAGTTGTGGGGTTTTTGCGGGATAGTGAAAAGGTCCTGGTGACAGATGATGGTGATGGTGGCACAACATTATGAATATAATTAATGTCACTGAATTGTGTATTTAATAATGATTAAAATGGAAACTTTTAAGTTTATATATATATATATATTAATACCATAAACTAAAAGAAAGAATGAGTATCTATGAGACAATTCACAACTGAGCACCAAGATGGGGGTTCCTTCTGCCTGAGAATGGCCTGATGGGATCGCTATTGGCCCTACCTTGTCTTATAGAGAGCTGGGTAAGCAAGACCTCTCTTTGGTCAAAGCAACAGTTTCAGGTAGAGGTGGAGAAGTAGCACAGAAAACACCTCCTGGCCTATGCCATGGCAAACAGACCAAGAGATCTCTTTGGTGACTAATTCCTGGGACACTTATACCATGGCACTTGATGTCGTAGGCTCACTGAGCTCAAATGAATCTGTGCATAACTGTGTTAAAATCACATTGTAAACTCATCTAATTTCAGCTAAACAATGTCCTTTATATTAAATTTATATTGTAAATTTGAATTTTATTGGTGATATTTTTGCTTTAATTTAATTTAAAAATTTGTGTTGATGATGGTAAAAAGGAGGGTTGATTTTATATACCTAAGGAATTTATGTGTAGTTTTATATGTGTATTTAAGTAGCATTATGATAAGAATAATTTAAGTGAACACTGAATATCCACACAAGTTTTTATTTTAAAAGAGTTGAGTGCATTATCCAAGTAAAGGAAACAGCATTGTTACACTTAGCTTGAATATCATCCTGGCAAGACAGGGGATTCTTATCCCTATATTATAGATGAAGAGACTGAGGGCTAGAGGTTCAATTAACTGATGCAAGATCAAACAGTAATTAAGTGACAAAGTTAGAATTTAAACCCACCTCTGTTTGATCCCCAAATTCTTTGATATGCAGATTCAGAGGCCATTTTCAGAGAGGCAAAAGTAGCATTTGTGAATAAAAGTTGTGAAGGATAGAAGCAAAGGAAGTACAAAGACTCAGACTCAGCTGCTGCTTTAGTTTCCTTAGCTGCTCAAGCAAATACCATGCAATGGGTTGGCTTAAACAATGGAAATTTATAACTGGTTTTGAGGTTTTGAGGCTAGGAAAAAGTCCAATTGAAAGTGTCTTCAAAGTGATGCTTTCTTCCCAAAGACTGGTGTTCTGGGGCTGGCTGCCAATGATCCTTGGTCCTGGGCTCCTCTGTCACGTGGCAATGCATATGGCGGCCTCTCTTGGTCTCCCCCTTCTTTTCTGGGTTCATTGACCTTCAGCTTCTTGCTTCTTGTGGTTTTCTTTCTAATCTCCATCTGTCTGAATTTCATTCTGCTTATAAAGGACCTCAGTAATAGGATTAAGACCATCCTGATTGGGTTGGGCCATATCTTAACAGAAGTAACCTCATCAAAAGATCCTCCTTGACTTCTGGGAAGATGGCCAAATAGAGCAACTTGAGATCAGCCCTGCTCCACAGAAAAGTCGGAAAAGGGACAGGAGGATTCTGAAGTGTCAGCTTGGGAGTTTGGCTGACCTGGGAGAGCCTTCTGCACCACATGAGGCAGCCCAAGTTTCAGAGGCTGAGGAACTGAGAAGCAGAAAGCTGGAGCCTGGCATGGAGGTGCCAAGCCATGGAGCCTTCAGGAGTGCATGGATGGGAGCCCAGGACTAGGAAGTAAGCCAGGCCATTTTCCTTGCATGTGCTACCCTGGCTGGTGACTCGCCCCACACCCCATGCACCTGAACCCCATTATCCTCTCCCATTCCCTGTGCTCCAGGCACCTCCACCCCACCATCCTTCAGTGCACATACCTGCCCCACACCCTCATCCTAAGTGCAGCCCAACCCCTCTCTCCTGCACCCCTCTTGAGCACTATCTCCCCCTCCCTGTTCCTTCCATACCAAGGCTACCCCTGTCCCCCTGCCCATAGTGTCACACAGCCTCACACTGCCTCCCCACCTGAGCTCTGTGCATCCATTTATGGCACTCCCAGGGCCATGCATATGCATGGGCCCCCAATCATGTCATTCAGCTCTGGGAACCACATTTTACAGCAGTCCTAGAACCATGCATGTGTACGGCTCTCAGCCTCACTTCCCAGCTCTGATAAAGTGCCAACCTATACAGCCAGGTTACATCTGTCCCCAATCCATGAAGGCATAATGCCAACCTGCTGCCGCAGCTCTACACATGTGCACAAAGGGCCCTGTGCCTTAGACCAGCACACACCAGGGTTATACCCTCCAGACTGGTGCATCTGCACAGATACATCCTCCCTGGCTGCTGGGTACCCATGTTCACAAGCATCAGTGTAATATCCCCAACCTGCACCTATATCTGCCCTTGAAACAAATCACCACTCTGAGTGCTCCACCACATGCCCTGTTCCCTGTTGTACAACCATCCTGCAAACACAAGGCCTTTGACTACTGAAAGAAATAAACTCCCAAAGTAAATCAATCAAGATATTTACATGCCATGAAGACAGCAGAACCTCAATAAGCATATCACAATGCAGGCAGATATAGCCCTGCCTTATGACCAAATTAAAATGCCAGAGGAGACACAGACATTGGGACAACCAATCAAGGCTGTTTATACAACTCTACTTAATAAAATAAGTGGAATAGCAAATGACATAAAGGAGATCAAGTAGACAATAGAAGAGCATAAAGAGGAATTTGAAAGAATAAATAGAAAAATAGTGGATATCACAGAGATTAAAGATTTTGTTGACCAAGTAAAAAACATACTAGAGGCACACAACACCAGATTCGAAGAGACAGAAGAAAGAATAAGTGATATAGAGGACAGGATAACTGACTTTGAAGACTCAAAACAACAAATGGCAAAAAAAAAAAAAAAAAAAGGAAAAAATTGAATTGGAACTCAGAGAAATGATAGACAAAACAAAGCACACAAATAAAAGAATGATTGGTGTCCCAGAAAGAGAAGAGAGGAGTGTAGGGTTAGGAAGAGTAGTTGAGGATATAATGGGGGAAAACTTCCCAACCCTCACAAAGGATATAAATATAGAAGTCAAAGAAGCCCAACCAACTCCAAATAGAATAAATCCAAATAAGCCTTCCCCAAGGCACATACTAATCAGTCTATCAAATGTTGAAGAGAAGCAGAAATTCCTGAAAGTGACAAGAGGAAAACAATTGTGGTAGTTAGGTTCAGTTGTCAACTTGGCCAGGTGAAGGTGCCTAGTTCTGTTGCTGTGGACTTGAGTCAATGGTACGTGAACCTCATCTGTTGCTAATTACATCTGCAGTAGGCTAGGAGGCGTGCCTGCTGCAGTGAATGACGTTTGACTCAACTGGCTGGTGCTTAAATGAGAGAACGCAACGTAGCACAGCCTAAGCAGCTCAGCATACCTCATTTCAGCACTTGAAGCTCAGCCCAGTCCTTTGGAGATGCAGAAAGAAGTCACCTTGGGGAAAGTTGTTGGAACCCAGGGGCCTGGAGAAAAGGCCAGCAGAGAGCATCCTGTGCCTTCCCATATAAGAAAGAACCTCAGTGGAAAGTTAGCTGCCTTTCCTCTGAAGAGCTAACAAAATAGATCCCCTTTTATTAAAAGCCAATCCATCTCTGGTGTGTTGCATTCTGGCAGCTAGCAAACTACAACAACAATTTACTACATACAAGGGAAATAAAATAAGACTGAGTTCAGACTACTCAACTAGCACCTTGGAGGTGAGAAAGCAGTGGTATGATATATTCAAAATCCTAAAAGAGAAAGACTTCCAGCTAAGAATTCTGTATCCAGCCAAATTGTCCTTCAAAACTGAGGGAGAAATTAAAGTTTTCACAGGCAAAGAAGTCCTGAAAGAATTTGCCAACGAGAGACTGGCCCTACAAGAAATGCTAAAAGGAGTTCTGCTAGCTGAAAAAAAAAAAAAAGGCAAGAGAGGGAAGTTTGGGGAGGGCACAGAATTAAAGAGTACCACTAAGGGTAATTTAAAGAATAGAAAGAGAAAGAGGGAAAAGAATATATAAATCTGACAAATGAAATAAAAAAGATAAGATGGTGGAATTAAGAAATGCATTTTCAGTAATAACTTTGAATGTCAATGGAATAAATTTACCAACTAAAAGATACAGATTGGCAAAATGGATTAAGAAACATAATCCAGCTATATGATGCCTATAAAAGACTCATCTTAGTCACAAGGATGCAAATAGATTGAAAGTGAAAGGATGGAAAAAGATTTTCCAGCAAGTTGTAGCCAAAAGGAAGCAGGAATAGCTATACTAATAACAGACAAAATAAACTTTAAATGTAAAGACATCATAAGAAACAAAGAAGGACACTATACACTAATTAAAGGGTTAATTCAGCATGAAGATATAACAATCATAAATGTTTATGCTCCCAATCAAGGAGCTCCAGAGTACATGAGAGAGACATTGGCAAAACTGAAAGGAGCAATAGATGTCTCAACAATAATAGTAGGAGACTTCAACACACCACTCTTCTCTATAGCTAGAACAACCAGACAGAAGATCAACAAAGAAATAGAGAAGTTAAATAACTTGATAAATGAATTAGACCTAACAGACGTATATAGGTCATTGCTAGAGAAGTTAAATAACTCGATAAATGAATTAGACCTAACAGACGTATATAGGTCATTGCACCCTAAAGCACAAGTTTATACATTCTTCTCTAGTGCTCATGGAACAGTCTCCAGGATAGATCATATTCTGGGGTACAAAGCATGTCTTTATAAATTTAAAAACATTGTAATCATTCAAAGCACTTTCTCTGATCACAATTGGATGAAATTGGATCTCAATAACCACCAAAGAATGAGAACATTCACAAATATATGCAGATTAAATTACACTCTTAAACAACCAGTGGGTCAAAGAAGAAATTGCTAGAGAAATCGGTAGTTATCTGAAGATGAATGAAAATGAGAATACAATTTATCAGACCTTATGGGATGTGGCAAAGGCTGTGCTGAGAGGGAAATTTATTGCCTTAAATGCCTATATTAGAAAATAAGAAAAAGCAAAAATAGAGGATTTAACAGCACACCTGGAGGAACTTGAGAAAGAAGAGAAAACTAACCACAAAGCAAGTAGGACAAGAGAAATAACAAAAATTAAAGCAGAGATAAATGAATGGTAGAACAAAAAAAACAATAGAAAGAATCAATAAAACCAAAAGTTGGTCCTTTGAGAAAATCAATAAAATTGATGGGCCACTAGCAAGACTGACAAAGAAGAAAAGAGAGGATACAAATAAACAAAATCAGAAATGAGAAGGGGTGTGTAACCACAGACCCTGAAGAAATAAAAGAAATCATAATAGGATACTATGAACAACTATACACCAACAAACAGAACAACTTAGATGAAATGGACAAATTCCTGGAGACATACAAACAAGCTACACTGGCTCAGGAAGAAATAGAAGATCTCAGCAAGCTAATCACAAGTAAAGAGATTCAATCAGTCATTAAAAATCTTCCTACAAAGAAAAGTCCAGATGGCTTCACAGGGGAATTTTATCAAACATTCTGTAAAGAACTAACACCAATCCTGCTCAAACTTTGCCAAAAGATTGAGGAAAAAAGGAACCCTACCTAACTCATTTTATGAAGCTATTATCATTTTAATACCAAGACTGGGTAAAGATGCTATAAGAAAAGAAAATTACAGGCCAATCTCCCTAACAAACATAGATGCAAAAATTCTCAATGAAATATTAGCAAATTGAATCCAACAGCACATTAAAAGAATTATACACCATGATCAAGTTGGGTTTATACCAGGAATGCAAGGATGGTTCAACACAAGAAAATCAATTAATGTAGTACAGCACATTAACAAATTGAAAGGGAAAAATCCCATGATCATCTCGATTGATGCTGAAAAAGCATTTGACAAAATTCAGCATCCTTTTCTGATGAAAATACTCCAAAAGATAGGCATCAAAGGTAACTACCTCTATATGATAAAGGGAATATATGAAAACCTGATAGCCAGCATCATACTCAATGAAGAGAGACTGAAAGCTTTCCCCCTAAAATCAGGTACAAGACAAAGATGCTCACTGTCACCACTATTATTCAACATTATGCTAGAAGTTCTAGCTAGAGCAATGAGGCAGGACAAAGAAATAAAAGGAATCCAAATTGGAAAGGAAGAAGTAAAACTCTCATTATTTGCAGATGATATGATACTATACCTGAAGATCCTGAGAAATCTACAGTAAAGTTACTTGGGTTAATAAGTTCAGCAAGGTGGTGGGATATAAAATTAATGTGCAGAATTCAGTAACATTTCTATACACAGGCAATGACCTAGCTGAAGAGTTCATTAAGGAAAAAACTCCATTCAAAATAGCAACTAAAGGAATCAAATACTTGGGAATGAACTTAACTAGGGACATGAAGGACTTGTACACAGAAAGCTACATAACATTGCTAAAAGAAATCAAAGGAGATCTAAATAGGTGGAAAGACATTCCCTGCTCATGGATAGGAAGGTTAAATATAGTTAAGATGTCAATTCTCCCCAAATTGATCTACAGATTCAACACAGTACAAATCAAAATTCCAACAATCTACTTTGAAGATTTGGAAAACCTAACTACCAAATTCATCTGGAAGGGAAAGAGAACACAAATAGCTAAAATCATCCTGAAAAAGAAGAAAGAAGTGTGAGGATTAACACTCCCTGACTTTAAGACCTATTATAAAGCCACAGTGATCAAAACAGCATGGTACTGGCACAAAGACAGAAGCATTGATCAATGGAATAGAATTGAGAGTGCAGAAATAGACTACCAAATCTATGGTCAACTGATTTTTGACAAGGCCCTCAAATCCTCTGAACTGGGACAAAGTAATCTTTTCAATAATTGGGCATGGAAGACCTGGATATCAATAGCCAAGAGAATGAAAGAGGACTCCTATCTTACACCCTACACAAAAATTAACTCAAAGTGGGTCAAACACTTAAATATAAGAACTAACACTATAAAGCTTCTAGAAGAAAATGTAGGGAAACATCTTCAAGACCTAGTAATAGGAGGTAGCTTCCTAAACTTTACACCCAAAGCACAAGCAACAAAATAAAAAAATAGATAAATGGCAACTCCTGAAAATCAAAGGCTTCTGCACCTCAAAAGACTTTGTCAAAAAGGTGAAGAGGCAGCCAACTCAATGGGAGAAAATATTTGGAAATCACATATTGCACAAAGGTTTGATTTCCTGTGTATACAAAGAAATCATACAACTCAACAACAAAAGAACAAACAACCCAATTACAAAATGGGCTAAAGATATGAATAGGCATTTTTCTGAAGAGCAAATACAGATGGCTCAAAAGCACATGAAAAGATGCTCATCTTCAATGGCTAAAAGGGAAATGCAGATCAAGACTACAATGACATACCACCTCACACCTATAAGAATGGCTTCTATTAAAAAACAGGAAACTATATATGTTGGAGAGGATGTGAAGAAACTGGGACATTTATGCACTGCTGGTGGGAATGTATAATGGTGCAAGCACTTTGGAAGACTGTTTGTTGGTTCCTTAAGAAACTAAATATCGAGTTGCCCTATGACCTAGCAATAGCACTATTTGGTATATACCAGAAGAGCTGAAAGCAATGACACAAACAGACATTTGCACACTGATATTCACAGCAGCATTGTTCAGAATTGTCAAAAGATGAAAACAAACCAAATGCCCATCAACAGACGAGTGGATCAACAAAATGTGGTATATGAACAGGATGGAATATTATGCAGCAATAAGAAAAAATGACATCCTGAAGAACATGACAAGATGGATGAGCCTTGAGGACATAATGCTGAGTGAAATTAGTCAGAAACAAAAGGATAGATACTGTATGATTCCACTTTTATGACCAGATTAAAGGTATAATCAGAGGTTTATAATGCAGAATATAGGGGACTTAGAGATACATAGAAACTAGAGATGATTCCACAAGGGTTTCATGCACTAGAGTAACTTCCCAGAAACCTACAACCTTCAGATGGGTCCCTGATCCAGTTAAGTCCTGAAACCTAGCCCAGACTCTCCAGAACATCAGATAGTTCCATTTCTCTACCCCATATTAGTGACAGACCCTTCCAATATCAAAAATTTAGAATTGCCATAGCCCAAACACCCCTACAGAGAGGAATGGAAAGATCAAAGGTGGTGGTGGAGTTATACATAGAAGATAGGACTTAAAAAATGAATATGAATGCTGAATCATTAAATTGATATGTCTTTTAGTCTTTTAGAGCAGCTAGAAGTAAAAACCCAAAATTGTGAAATTGTAACCCATGCGAAACTCTGAAATGTGTTCTACAACTAATTGTAGTGCTGTGCTTTGAAATTTATAGCTTTTTTGTATATATGTTACTTTTCACAAAAAAAAGGGGGGAAAGTTGATTGTGATGTTAAAAAAATATTTAAGCCCACTAGCCTCCTATATTCTGGAGCAGCTAGAAGGGAAAATATGAGAAAAGTATGATAGCCCATGACAAACTCTGGGATCTGTCCTGTAACCACTTGTTGAAGAGTGCTTTGAAACCTATTGCTTTTTTATTTCTTTGCTTTGTATATATGTTATACTATACAATAAAAACAGTTAAAAAAAAAAAAAAAGATCCTCCTTACAATGGGTTCAAAATCACAGGGATGGATTAAATTAAAGAGCATATTTTTCTGAGGTATATAACTCCCAACCATCTCATCTACAATACCTAGATGAGATACTGAAGTATTATTTCAAAGAAAACTGCAGCTCTTTACTCACTAAAATGAGGAACTCTATTTGAAAACTTTTCAAATCTCCTCTCAGTCCTTTGAATCTATGCTCTATTGCCAAATTTCTACTCTCCCTAAACATTTTCAATTTCATCAGGATCTAAGTTGAAACAGTGCATTCTTTTTTTTTAATCCCTCAATATGAAGGAAATGTCTTATAGTGATAGATGCAAATTTCCCTAAAACACCAAAAGCAAACTTCACCTATCATTCCAACTGGTGTTTCTTCTGTCCTCTTTCAAAAAGGAAACAACAGCAGCAGCAAAAAAACACCAAAATTTGGTCCTAGCCTGCCTGAAATTAAAGCCAGATCTGTGCTTGGTTTCCTAGGCCAAAGCAGTGAATGCGATTAGCTGGTTACAGGCCTTTCACACTGCTAAAAAAACAATGGGAGAGGGAGCCTCAAAATGAAAACCAAACGTTTGGTAAAAAACAGCTCCAACTGGTGCTTGATTACTAACTAGGCTTCCGCTGCTAACATAAATAGGACAAACACAGGAAACCCAGCAGGCATGGATGGAGAGATGTTTCCCTTCCAGAATGAGAAAAGAGCAGCATCTGATGGCGTTATGATCTCAGTGGTCCTGGACACCAGCACATCAGGGCTTTGAGGGGGTTGGCATTATTATGGCTGCAAAGGGAGCTCTTTTCTTTCCCAGGAATCCTCTCCAGAGGGAAGAGCTTTGTGTAGAATTTTCCTGAATTAGTGAATGTCAGCACATTCCCAGCTAGAACACGCTTTCCATTCTTATCAAATGAAACTGACCTCTCTGCCCCAGCACGTTCCCTTGTTCATCACTGATTCATTTCAAATTCCCAGTGATGCAGGTTTCTAGATGTATTGCACAATCCACTCCAGATGGCAAATATGTACCTCTGGAATCTGCTTATCTTTATGAAAAGGTTATGCACTAGCTCACAAGAATGAGGATTTTTTAAATAGTTGGCTTACACTTGAATCTGCATCCCACAAAATGCTCTGCCCAGACTAGCATCTCCCCTTTCAGTTGGCAGAGATCCACCCCTTCCTACTCACTTTCCATCTAATACTAAGTGACTCAAGTGAGAGTCATGATCAAAATGAAAAATGCTTGTCACATAATTCAAGATTTTACAGTGTTTCTTCAACCAATGGAAGCAATCAGGATTCACGAGAAACTTCGAACTGATGCACAGTAGGCCTATGACTCATGCTTATCCACTAGAGAATTCCAAGTTAATTGCCCTGATATGTATTTCTGAGCTTCCTCTCATGAACAAAAATCATATTCCATTTGTCATCACTGTCATCGGGAATGAAATATGCAAAATAAAAGCTGGCTAGAAGTCTCTCTTTGTGTGTGAATTTCTGGATCAGAATAATTGTTTCAACATTGACAGATTTTCCTCAAAGCTTCCTGTGGAGGTGACATCTGAGCTCAACTTTGAGGGGCAGTGATTATTAGTTGGGTGAAGAAGAGGAGAAAGAGCACTGCCAGCAGATGAAAACAGTATATTCAAAGCACAGAAAATCTCATGGGAAGAATGGTACTATAAATTCATACGTTGAGTGTTCTAGTTTGCCAGCTGCGGGAATGTAATATACCAGAAACGGAATGGCTTTCAAAAGGGGGAATTTAATGAGTTGCTAGTTTATAGTTCTAAGGCCTAGAAAATGTTCCAGTTAAAATGAGTCTATAGAAATGCCCAATTTAAGGCATCCAGGGAAAGATACCTTGGTTCAAGAAAGCTGATGAAGTTCAGGGTTTCTCTCTCATCTGAGAAGGCACATGGCAAACACAGTCAGAGTTTCTCTCTCATCTGGAAAGGCACATGGTGAACATGGTCAGGGTTCCTCTCTCATCTGGAAGGGCACATGGTGAGCATGGTGTCATCTGCTAGCTTCTTTCCCCTGGCTTCCTGTTTCATGAAGCTCCCGGGAGGTATGTTCCATCTTCATCTCCAAAGGTCACTGGGTGGTGGACTCTCTGCTTCTCATGGATATGTCATTCTGCTCTGCTCTCTCTGAATCTCCCATTCTCCAAAATGTTTCCTCTTTTATAGGACTCCAATAAACCAATCAAGACCCATCCAAATGAGTGGAGACATGTCATCATCTAATTCAGTTTAACAACCACTCTTGACTAAATCATATCACCCAGGGAGATGATCTGATTACAGTTTCAAACATACAGTATTGAATAGGGATTATTCTACCTTGATGAAATGGGATTTTGATGAAAACATTGCTCTTCTAGGGGGCATACATCTTTTTAAACCAGCACTTTAAGCATCCTCCCTTACCCCTTTGCAAACCCACAGCAATACTTCAGAAAACTCCTAAATTTCCTTATTCTGGAAGTGATTTAAGTCTCTACCAGACCTTGAAGGACTGTCCAAATCAGAATAGGTTGAGAAGAGGATGGTGAGAGATCAGGCTGGAGAGGTATGCTGAAACCAAATTGTAAAATTTGGTATTCAATTTACTAGTAAGAATAGTAGCTACCATTTATTGAGCATCTACATACCAGGCCCTTAATATGCATTATTTCATCTAATCCTCACAGAAAGCAGAAGGTTACAAAGGAGGAAACAGGCTCAATCAGCTTAAATTTACTTGCCATGGTCCCAAAGCTGAGCTAGAATTTGAATTTAATGATTAGGGTCCATGGTTTAAAATTAAAAAAAGGGGGGGGGGTGTAGACAGGTGGGAATGCTACATTTGTAAATGAAAGAAAAAGGCATAAATATTTGTTTGGTTAAGATACTTAATGCATACTCTAATCTGCCCTGAGGACATAGCTGCCCCACCTCCAGCCTGCCTTGAGGAGTTGACCACCCAGCCTATTCCTGAAGGGACTATCCCTAGAGTGATTAATCCTGTTTCACCAGATGAAACTGCAAATGAAGGCCCTGAAGCAAATGGCTTGGAAGATATTTCTAATTATTTTCATGACCTACCTCCACCACTCATCATTTCTTCCAGACCTATAACTAGACTAAAGTCCCAACAGGCTCTTAAAGGTGAGGTGCAAAGTATCACAGATGAGGAGGTACATTATACTCCAAAAGAACTGTGTGAGTTTTCCAAGTTAAATAGACAGAAATCAGGGGAATATGTGTGGAAATGGATTTTAAGGGTGTGGGATAATGGTGGGAGGAATATAAGGCTGGATCAGGTTGAATTTTTTTATAAGGGCCCACTAAGCAGAGATTCTGCATTCAGTGTTATAGCTCAAAGGGTTAGAAAAGGTATTAACAGTTTGTTTGTATGGTTGATTGAAACATGGATCAAAAGCTGGCCAACATTACCTGAGGTTGAAATGCCAGTACTGCCCTGTAATAATGTAGATGAGGGGACCCAGATGCTTACAGAGATTGGAATGTTAGAGTGGATTTATCATGCAAAGCCTGCTGTTACACCCCAGGAATGTCCGGAGGATGCACCTTTTACCAGAACAGTGAGAAATAAATTTGTGAGACTAGCACCATCATCCCTAAAGAGCTCTGTGGTTGCACTTCTCTGTAGGTCAGATATTACTGTAGGAACTGCTGTCACTGAGGTGGAATCCTTAAACACAATGGGGATGATGGGATCCTGAGTTGGCAGAAGCCAGGGGACAACACTTAATCACCAAAGACAGGGTAGATGTGGCTATTATAATAAACAGCAAACTCAAAGCAGGAGTCAAAATTATATGACTTGCAGAGATTTGTGGCATTGGCTAGTAAATCATGGGGTACCTAGAAATACAATAGATGGGCAGTCTACTAAATTCTTGTTCGAGCTATATAAACAAAAGAATTCTAGGTCAAGTAATCAGAAGTCTAACCTGAATTAGTTCAGAGTCATGGCCTCTTAACCAATTTCCAGACTTGAGACAGTTTACAGACCCAGAGCCCCTTGAATGAAGGGGAGGCCAGGTCCCTCGGGGAGAACCCTATTACACTGCCACAAATTTATACTGTTAATCTTCCTCCAAGTCTTCCCCAATGAGACCGTTGGCCTTTTACCAGGGTAATTGTGCATTGGGGAAAAGGAAATGATCAGATATTTTGGAGATTATTAGACATTGGTTTAGAAGTGACATTAATTCCAGGGGATACAAAACATCACTCTGTTCCACTAGTCAGAGTGGGGCTTATGGAGGCCAGGTGATCAATGGAGTTTTAGCTCAGGTCCATCTCACAGTGGGTCCAGTGGGCCCCTGGACTCATTCTGTAGCTATTTTCTCAGTTCCAGAATGTATAATTGGAATAGACATACTGAGCAACTGGCAGAATCCCCACATTGGCTGTCAACTTGTGCAATGAGGGCTATTATGGTGGGAAAGACCAAGTGGAAGCCACTAGAACTGCCCCTACCTTGCAAAATAGTAAATCAGAAGCAATACCAGATTCCTGGAGGGTTTGCAGAGATTACTGCCACTCTTAAGGACTTGAAGGATGCAGGGGTGGTGATTCCCACCACAACCCCATTCAACTCCCCTATTTGGCCTGTGCAGAAAACAGATGGGTCTTGGAGGATGACAGTGGATTATCGTAAACTCAACCAGGTGGTAACTCCAATTGCAGCTGCTGTTTCAGATGTGGTATCATTCCTTGAGCAAATCAATACATCCCCTGTTACCTGGTATGCAGCTATTGATCTGGCAAATATTTTTTCTCAATAGCTGTTAGTAGG
The DNA here is from genome assembly GCA_004026745.1 of Myrmecophaga tridactyla. Taxonomy (NCBI): domain Eukaryota; kingdom Metazoa; phylum Chordata; class Mammalia; order Pilosa; family Myrmecophagidae; genus Myrmecophaga; species Myrmecophaga tridactyla. Next base: position 86,597 of record PVIY010001831.1, on the reverse strand, counting down.
GACCACCAGAACCAGTTTGCTTTCATCTGGCAAGGTCAGAAATATGCTTTCACTATCCTACCTCAGGGATATATCAACTTTCCAGCCCTATGTCATAATCTTGTCTGGAGGGAACTTGATCGTTTCTCCCTCCCACAAGACATCACATTGGTCCATTATATTGATGATATCATGTTGATTGGACTTAGTGAGCAAGAAGTAGCAACTACTATGGACTTACTGGTAAGGCATCTGTGTGTCAGAGGATGGGAGAGAAATCCAACAAAAATACAGGGGCCTTCCACCTCAGTGAAATTTCTAGGTGTCCAGTGGTGTGGGGCATGTCGAGATCACTGTTCTAAGGTGAAGGATAAGTTGCAGCGTCTGGCCCCTCCTACAACTAAAAAAGAGGCACAATGCCTAGTTGGTCTGTTTGGATTTTGGTGACAACAATATTCCTCATTTGGGTGTACTACTCTGGCCCATTTATTGAGTGACCAGAAAAGCTGCTAATTTTGAGTGGGGACCTGAACAAGAGGAGGCTCTGCGACAGGTCCAGGCTGCTGTACAAGCTGCTCTGCCACTTGGGCCATATGATCCAGCAGATCCAATGGTGCTGGAAGTGTCAGTGTCAAATAGAGATGCTGTTTGGAGCCTTTGGCTGGCCTCTATAGGAGAATCACAACACAGACCCTTAGGATTTTGGAGCAAAGCCTTACCATCTGCTGCAGATAACTACTCACCTTTTGAGAAACAGCTTTTGGCCTGCTGCTGGGCCTTAGTAGAGACTGAATGCTTAATCATGAGCCACCAAGTTACCATGAGACCTTAGTGGACTATCATGAGCTGGGTGTTGTCTGACCCACCAAGCCATAAAGTTGGGCATGCGCAGCAGCACTCTATTGTAAAATGGAAATGGTATATACGAGATAGGGCCAGGGCAGGTCCTGAAGGCACAAGTAAGTCACATGAAGAAGTGGCCCAAATGCCCATGGTCTCCTCTCCTGCCACATGACCTTCTCTTTTCCAGACCAGAGCTATGGCCTCTTGGGGAGTTCCTTACAGTGAATTGACTGAGGAAGGCCTGGTTTACAGATGTTTCAGCACAATATGCAGGTACCACCTGAAAGTGGACAGCTGCAGCACTATAACCCCTTTCTGGGGTATCCTTGAAGGACAGTGGTAAGGGGAAATCTTCCCAGTGGGCAGAACTTCGAGCAGTGCACCTGGTTGTTCATTTTGCTTGGAAGGAGAACTGACCAGAGGTATGTTTGTATACTGACTCATGGGCTGTTGCTAATAGTTTGGCTGGATGGTCAGTGACTTGGAAAAACCATAATTGGAAAATTGGTGACAAAGAGGTCTGGGGAAGAAGTGTGTGGATAGACCTTTCTGAGTGGACTAAAAACATGAACATATTTGTGTACCATGTGAATGTGCATGAGAGGGTGACTTCAGCAGAGGAAGGTTTTACTAATCAAGTGCATAACATAACCCATTTTGTGGATACCAGTTAGCCTCTTTCCCCAGCAACTCCTGTCATTGCCCAATGGGCTCATGAACAAAGCGGTCATGGTGGAAGGGATGGAGGTTATGCATGGGTTCAGCAACATGGACTTCTATTCACCAAGGCTGACTTGGCTACAGCCACTGCTGAGTGCCCACTCTGCCAGTAACAGAAATCCACAATCAGCACCTGATATGGCACCATTCCCCAAGGTGACCAGCCAGCTACTTGGTGGCAGATTGTTTACATTGGACCACTCCCTTCATGGAAGGGACAGGATTTGTTCTAACTGGAATAGACACATACTCTGGATATGGGTTTGCTTTGCCTGCAGGCAATGCTTCTGCCAAAACTACCATCCGTGGGCTTAGAGAATGCCTTATCCATTGTCATGGTATTCCACACAGCATTGCTTCCGATCAAGGAACACATTTCACAGCAAATGAAGTGCGGGAATGGGCACATGTTCATGGAATTCTCTGATCTTACCATGTTCCCCATCGTCCAGAAGCAGCTGGATTGATAGAATAGTGGAATGGCCTTTTGAAAACTCCATTATGGTGCCAACTAGGTAGTAATACCTTGAAGGGCTGGGGTGATGTTCTCCAGGAAGCTGTATATGCTCTGAATCAGCATCCGCTGTATGGTGCTGTTTCTCCCATAGACAGGTTCCACGGGTTCAGGAACCAAGGGGTGGAAATGGGAGTGGTATGACTCACTATTACCCTTAGTGGTCCACTAGGAAAATTTTTGCTTCCTGTCCCTGTGACCCTGAGCTCTGCTGGTCTACAGGTTTTAGTTCCAAAAGGGGGAGTGCTTCCACCAGGAGAAACAACAATGATTACATTGAACTGGAATCTAAGACTACCACCTGGTCAGTTTGGGCTACTCACGCCCATGGATCAACAAGCCAAGAAGGGGATTACATTATTAGCTGGGGTGATTGACCCTGACTATCAGGGGAAATAGGACTGCAACTACACAATGGAGGTAAAGAAGAGTTTTCTTGGAATATAGGAGATCCCCCTAGGGCGTCTTTTAGTACTACCATGCCCTGTGATTAAAATCAATGGAAAACTGCAACAACTCAATACAGGACTACCAACGGCTCTGAAACTTCAGGAATGAAGGTTTGGTTCACCCCACCAGGCAAAGAACTACAGTTGGCTAAAGTGCTTGCTGAGGGTAAAGGGAACATGGAATGGATAGTGGAAGAAGGTAGTGATAAATATGAACTACGACCACATGATCAGTTACAGAAATGTGGACTGTAATGCTGTTTTGTTCATGTTATACTATGTAAGATGTAAGATATCGAGTTTAAGAATGAATATTACCCAAGGACTTGCACCCTATTCTGGAGAGATTTAATGTGCTTCCAGTTATATGCAGGACAGTTGAGTATTGTTAGGTGAAAGGAAAAAAATGTGTGTTTTATTGTTTTTATTTACAAGTTAGGTATGGTTTAAGGTGATATGTATAGCTGCCAAGTTGACAAGGGGTGGACTGTCATGGTCAGGTTCATGTGTCAACTTGGCCAAGTGGTGGTACCTGTTTGTCTGGTTGGGCAAGGGCTGGCCTGTCTGTTGTGATGAGGACTTTTCATAGAATTAAATCATGATCACATCAGCTGCATCCATAGCTGATTCTATTTGTAATCAGCTAAGGGGTGTGTCTTCTGCAATGAGTGATGCTTAATCTAATCACTGGAAGCCTTGTAAGGAGGATTCAAAAGAGACAGGCTCTTCTTCCTGTTTCAGCCAGCGAGCCTCTCCTGTGGAGTTCATCCAGACCCTCCATTGGAATTGTTGGCTTCATAGCCTGCCCTGCCGATTTTGGACTCTGCATTCCCACAGTTACGTGAGACACTTTTATAAATTTTATATTTGTGAGTGTTTCCTGTTGATTCTGTTTCTCTAGAGAACCCTAACGAATACAGACCCCTGTTTGTCAGGAACAACTGAGGGGTATTCAAAGATTGGATTTCCAGTACTAACACTAGGAAATTTCCAGGCAAGCCATCAACCCAACACACCCCAAAATCTTTAGGGTATGAACTGATATATAATGCTTAGCACCAGGTACTGCTTTGGGGGTTCACAGAGAGCAAATACTTTTACATATTTTAAATGTACTCTTTAACAGTCAAGTCAAAACATTCATGTTTTTCCTGTTGCAAACTCAACAAATACACTCACTGCCTCAATGCAAAAAAAAAAGGTTTTAATCTAATTAAATACACTTGAATATTCATTTCTTACTAATATATAATTTGCCATCTCTTCCAAGTAATTACTTTTAACGTTACCAGGACCAAAAATAAATATGGAAAAAAAAAAAACCCAAACTAAAAAACAACTTACTTACTAGAAACTAATAACCTGGCAAACTTGTTCCTTTGGACCTTTAGAACATTAGAGGGATTTTCTAATTTTATCCCATAATTTTGCAATAACCATTTTTCTCATTCAAAAAATATTTATTGAGCCCTCTTATAGCTCATCTCACATTTGTAAATTTAGAATATAAAATTCTACATGTACAGAAACTTTCACTATGTAGGGAAACCCTTTATAGACAGCCAGCTTAGTTTATTGAATCTTAATGTGCCACATAGATTGGATTTATCTTGGCTCCTTGAGTTCATTGTCTCTGCTTTCTGAGGCCCAAGGATGGTCTTTTCCATGGCAACTTGAATTACAGTCCTGTGGTTTCTCATCTTAGAGATCAAAGTGAGAGCGTTCTAACCCTCTTCAATTAATAAGTAATGCAGCTGATATATATTTATACTCTTTTGGAATCTCCTAAGTTTGATTGTCTGGGTTCTTCTAAGTGGTAAAGTTAGTTTCCTTTCCTATACTTTCCTTTACTGCTGCATGTTTAGTACAGGAGTGGTACCAACAGTGTTTGATCTGGTTGGCCAGCAACTGTTCTTTCCTCAATGACTTGCATTGCTTGGAGGAAACCTGACAAAAAGTCTCAGCATAGCATGTGTCATTGAATATCAAGAGCAATTTGGATTCTTAGCCTGCATGTGCAGGTTCTTCTTATTGCTCCTAGAATTAATGTTGGACATTAAGATGTAGCCCTTGAATTGCTCCCATCTCAATGCATACCCTAGTTACCATGACACATTGTTTGGACTGGTTTCACAGGAACATCTCATTCTCCCTTTGATAAAGGTAGTCACCATGATGGAGTCTGAGGTAGGGCCTGATTCTGGCAACATGATAGTGTCATTTCACAGGCTGCCTGAAGAAGAGGAGAGGGAGCCTGACGTGACCTACCTACTCTACCTCTCAGATCTGATATCCAGATCTCATATGATAATAAAAAGTTCTTACTTCTCCCAAGAGGGGAGGCACAGTCTGGTCCCTCATGGAAATGGTCAGTTGTAATCTCTTAAAAAGCATTAAAGAAGGTTATCAAACCAAGCTGCAGTCCTTGCTGCTGTAGCTGGTCCCAGGGCAACATTGATACTCATGATTTCCTTAAGCCTATTCTAAATTTTCCTCTCTCTTGATTAGCACTTCAGTTAGCTTAGTTGGCTTACCTTGTGTGGTGACCCAGACCTTCATCCCTGAGGGATTTCATTCCTTAATTGTCTTAGTTTTATCAAGCCCTTATGGAAGCAATCATTCTTTAATAGACATTATTGGGCACAGAAGAGCCAGGAAATGTTTCAGTGAATCCCTTGCTCTATAGCAGCAACCCTTGCTCCTCGAGGGACTCATCAGTTATATCTGCCAGTACAATGAGTTTAGCCATCATACAGTTAGAGGGGACAGTCCTCACAAGGCCACCCTCACTTCTGACACCAACTGACAGTTGTGGGGGAGGGGTGGTCCCAAAACTACCCTCAGTTTCAAAAATAATTCCCTGGAGAACTCACCCAGCACACTGAAAACTATCATACTCATGGTTTTCTATAGGGAAAGGATTCAAATTAAAATTTACCAAAGGAATAAACACATAGGGTAAAGTCTGGGAAGTGTACAAGCATAGAGCTTCCAATCATCCTCTCCTCATGGAGTCACGGACAGCCCTGTGTGACAATAAGAACAGAGTGTTGCCAACCAGGAAACTTATCTGAGCCTTTGGTGCTGAGAGTTTTTATTGGGGTTTGATACATACTGCCCATATGGCTCACCTTCAGTCTGTAGCCCCTCCTGGAGGTCAAACTAATGCCTTTAGTCTCCAGTTTCTCTGAAGTCAGAACTGATGTAGTGTGACTCAAAGTCCCCCTCATTTATCACATTGTGGGACTGTCTGGTAGCCAACCCCCCAGGAAAACAAACACACTTCTATCAGGCAGGACGTTCCAGGGACCTGAGATGACTTCCTGGTAGCTGAGGAGAAAGCCCAGACCTCTGTTTGGGTAAGGGTAATTCTTCACTACACAGCCACGTTAGTAACTCCTTGTTCTGCTGGTTGGTTCGTCGGCAGATAGAGCCCAATGTAGCCAGGTGGAAGTTGTAGCCCTTAATTCAGCAAAGCCCATAGCAGAAGAGTTTTCACCCTGAAAACGAGTACCTCTACTCTTATACAGACTGTCTGTGATGATGAGGAGGTCAAATTCTGCAAATTCTGAGTCACTTGGAATTATGGCAGAACAGAATGGTCCTATGTCTACCTCTCAGTTCCTGGAAACATGTTCACAATATCAATATCTATCTATCCATATATATCACGATCCATCTATGGTCTATCATACCATAAGGATAGCACCACAGGCATTGTTCTTTTGCCAGCACCTTAACACATATTTACACAGGCCATTCCACTGCTCTATCGAGCTAGTTGTTTCTGACCAATAAATACAGTTTAAAACCCATGAACCCAATAGCCATGAGCCTGTTGTTGCACTTTCTTTGCCATAAAATGCATCATTTATTCTGAGGCAAAGTTGTTTGCACAATGTTAATAAGGCATTCTGTAAGCCCTGTTTGAGATACTGGGGGCAGGGAAGACAAACTCTCCAGAGTATCAATTCGGTTAAGGTGAAACACTGACCCTTCTGAGGTGGGTCTGAAATAATTGTCCCTCACCAGCTGGTTTGCATGTCTTTTCAAGACTGGAGCCATATCAAAGGCTCAGCATCAGTCTTTGATCCCAGCAGATAGAGAATTCAGCAGAGGCAGTGGCTGGGTCAGCCTGAGTGAGAGGAGTCCCATAGAGACCCTCTGGCTTTCACAGCATTTCTTTAATGGGTAATTAGCTTCCTGAAACTGTTATTATTTTTTTTTTGAAAATTTCCCATGTCATCGAAGGCAGTCATCCCATAATACAATCCTTATAATTACCATTTCCCCTGTATTGATCAAGTAAAGCAGCCACTTGATATGCCAATATCTTGCATTCTGCCAATACCATATGCCAATTAAACCCAGGTGAAAGTTTTAACAATTGCCATGCCACTGCATGCCAGGGATTAGGGCCACCCAATTTACCACCAAAAATGGGGACCCATAGTTCTGTTTTTGAAGGTCTGCTTTCTAAGGGCACTTTGTAAACTTAGGTTCTGTGGAAAACAGAACCTGAGGCAAAGTTTAATGTGCTAACACTTTGTTATAGGGTAGAATCCCAGGCGAAAAGAGAAACGAGAAAAGGAATGAGGAAGAATAAGTACAAGGAGGTGTGTTAGCAAGCTAATTAATAGATCTGGTGACACACATACTGGGCCCAGTCAATTCACTTTGGCTTTGAGGAAATAAAGCTTGATATTAAAGATAAGTCCACTTCTTAAAGGCAAAGGAAGTTGGTGCTCTATCCCTCATAATAATAACCTTCCCTCATTCCGTAATTTCACAGACTCATGGGCCTGGAAAGGTCCGTGGAAATCATTCAGCCCAGTCTCCATATTTTCCAGATAAGAAACATGAGCCTTAGCAAGTTTAAGTTACACTTTCAATTCAAATAGTAACTGAAGCAGCTAGAATGCTTGCCTCCATTCCAGGGTTTATTCCACAATATCAAGCTGATAAGAAGGGTGAAAAGGTGACTAGTTGACACCCCATTTTTGCTTTTATCGAAGGTGTTGGTTTAATGAGGTAATGTCTGGAAACCGTTTGAAGAAATTGAAGGAAAGATGTTAATGTAATTTCAAAATGTTATTGTTGGTTTTGGAGCAAAAATTCTTTAAACAATACCACTCTGCCTGGTTGATAAATCAAAGTGAGTGACATAGAATCTACATTTTCGGAGGCAGGGTCTTGACTTTAGAAATGAAATTGAGTATAACAGAGAAGAAAATGGAATAAAAAGGTAGGTGTGTCAGATCAAGTTATTGCCTTTCCTTAAATCTAAACCTACTATTTTCTTTTTCCTTTTTTTATGCATTGGCAGGTGCTAAGAATAGACCCGCGTCTCTGGCACGGCAGGTGAGAATTCTGCCACTGAGCCACTGTTGCACCACCCTAAATCTGCTATTTTAAACAACCCTCCAAGATCAGCCCTGAGGTTTTCTTCCAATGTTTTTTTGCATCCATAACCTAACATAACATATCACTCTGCTCCTCTTTTTTTTTTTTTTTTTTTTTTTTTTAACTTTGACCTGGACTTTAATGGATGAATGAGATCTTTCCAGAGAAGAGAATGGTATTCCTGGCAGATGGAATAGACCATGAAAACGTACCGGAGAGCCCCGGGAGTTCTCAGAGAGGCTGAGACATCAACCAGAGGCTGATGCTGTGACGGTTCTTGACTTAGGTGACTTTGTGCCCTTTTAAGCACAGCCGTCAAGGTGGCACTGGTACCTGTCACAATTTGCATCTATAGCAGAAGCCACTTGTTCCTTGAAAACACTCTCTAATGGATCCATTTGACACTGGTTGATAGATTGCGGCAGCCTCTGCAGATTCTTGCCCTGCTGACGCATGATTTCTGAGGCTACAGAAGCTGTGATAGGATATACTGATCTTCTTTCATTTTGTGTTTCAAATAATATTCTAGGAAAGGAAATTCTTGTTTTTATTTCCTGAGAAGTTTTTTTTTTCTAAAAACCTATTTTGCTAAAATCTGTTTCCGATCATGTCTTAATTTAGCCCAGTACAAATTTGTTTGACTGTCTGCCACAGCTATGTGCAAGGAAACTGATGAGCTGGCTTTGAACTTCCATGTGTGGATGCCAACCACGGTGTGCCCTGGTGCTGGCTTGGCATGCTTTTTGCCAAGGGCAGTGTCTCACTTCTGATTTCACTGCAAGTCAAACCCTGAATGAGAGGAAGCTAAAAACAAGAGGGGAAATAGCATCTCTTCAACCTGTCAGCTCTTCTCTTTCTAACCCTCTCCACCACAGAAGGATCCATTGTTATTTGACAGGAAAGACACAGATTAAATGCAATCTGTATGAAGTGTGAGAAAAAAAAAACCTAGGTAGTTTCCAAGCAAGACTGTCATATCAATTGTGCAAGGAAAGCATTTGAATTACTCTTTCCACTGTGGAAAGGATGCTTGCTTGCAGGGCCTGCCAGATGCTATGCTGGATACTAAAATCCACATTTCCTGGAATGGAGATAATAGCGCACCTACTTTTGTGCACGTAGAGTTGCCTATTTTTACCCCTTTTAGATCGATAAAGGGTCTTGCCCTTTTGTGGCACCGTGGTGCTGAAAACTGAGAAACATGTAATTATGTAAGCTTCTTTATTATTTCCTGGATTATGCAGGGTGTTCTTTCCAGTGCATTCTTCTTTGGAGGCTCTCTGAAGTGTCAGGTTCTATTTATTATCTGCTGCCCAGGAAAACCCATTATAACTTGCACAAGTGGAGATGAAAAACAAAACTTTACCCGTACAGAGACTGAGCAAGGGTTGCAAAATTGCATCTTCTAGGAGCCCGTATTTTTTGTTTGTTTGTTTGCATGCTCTTTCTCCCTTTCTTTATATATTAAGGAAGCTTGTTGAATGTACATGCTTCTCAAACCTGGGAGGTGCAATGAACCCCACAGAAATCCAGAATGGGCAATCTCTGAGTCTTTAGTAGGTATTGGAAGACTCTCTGCCTCTCTGAATATAAAACCTTTGTAGAGCAATTCCGGTGGCAGCATGTAGGATATTCCTAGTATGGTTCTGAGATTAGAATGGACAATGACTCTGAGATTGCACTGAGGGCCCCAATCCCCTACCTAAACATGGATGCAGAGTTATCACCAAAAAGGGGAACAGAAATGTTCGTGAGCAGTATACACTAACATCGACATACCCTGTCTTACACACGTATGTGCGTCTGTATATGTGTAGGAGTGGTGTTATGAATGAAATATGAATTTTTTAAATCATATTTCCTAAGAAATAAACTTGCATACTTATGAAAGCATTTGTATGATGGCATTGATTATAATTCTTAAGCAGCAAAAACAAAAAGGAAATTAAGCTATGGCAAGTTTCTTAAAGGTATACTCTTCAAGTTATTGTTGAATAGTTGGACTGGAAGTGATTTTTATTTTATTTTCCCTGTTTCTATTTCTGTATATTTTCAGTTTTTCTACAATTCAATGATAAAAAGAAAAACTGCCTAGAAAAGGAAAGAAATGGTTCCTTTGGATATGATGCGGGCATGGCCTGAAGGTTATAATAGAAATTTTCAAAACTGCAGCAATTCCTTTTAAAAGAGGTTTAGTTTGCTGACATGTGTTGTTGATTTGGTTGTAACTCCAACAGTGTGTGTGTGTGTCTGTGTATGATATATATATTATAAATATACATGTACACATATATGCATATTTAATTGAGATAATTTTAGATTCACATGCAGTTGTAAGAAATGACAGAGAAATCCTTGGTACATGTTATTCAGTTTCCCCAATAGGAATATTTTACAAACCTATATTGTATCATAACCAGGATATTGACATTGTTGCAATCTATTCTTTTATTCAGATTTCCTCTGTTTCACTTGTACTCATTTGTGTGTGTATATCTCAAATTGCATGCGATTTTTGTGTTGGTTTGTGACTACCACGGGCAAGATACTGCGTAGTCCCAACACCAGAAGGATTCATCTTTTTGTCCTTTTACAACTACATCCACCTCCCTCACAACCACCCACACCCCAGTCTCTAATCCCTGATTACTCTTAATCTATTCTCCATTTCTAAAATTTTGTCATTTTAAAAATGTTATATAAATGGAATGATGCAGTACAAAACCTTTAGTGTTTGGCTTTTTTTTACTATGCATAAATCTCCAGAGACTCATCCAAGTAATTTTGTGTATCAATAGTTTGTTCCTTTTTATTGCAGAGTCATATTCTATGACGTGCAGGTACCACAGTTTATTTAACCATTCAATTGTTGAAGGACATCTGGGCTTATCCCAGTGTTTTGGCTATTACAGATAAAGCCACCATGAATACTTCTGTACAAGTTTTTATGTGGACAGAAGTTTTGTTTCTCTGGAATAAACACCCAGGAATGAAATTGCTGGATTGTATGGTAGATGCATGCTTCGTTGTATAAGAAACTGCCAAACTACGTTTCAGAGTGACTGTACCACTTTATATTCCCACCAGCAGTGCATGACTGACCCAGTTTTTCTGCATCCCTGCCATTTAGTGTTGTTACTCTTTTTTTTATTTTAGCCATCCTGATAGATGTTTTGTGATGCCTCACTATGATTTTAATTTGCATTTCCCTGGTGGCTAATGTTGGTGAACATCATTTCATATGCTATATGCCATCTATATAAGCCTCTCCAGTAAAATGTTTCTTCCTGTGTTTCGCCTATTTTCTAATTAGATTGTTTAGGCTTTTTACTCTTGAGTTTTGAAAGCTGTTATATACTGTAGATACTGGCCCTTTGTCAGACATGTGGTTTGCAAATATTTTCTTCCAATCTGTAGCTTGTCTTTTATGGATCATGTTTTTGGTGTCAACGCTAAGAATTCTTTGCCTAACCCTAGATCCCAAAGATTTTCTCCTAAAATTTTTATAGTTTTACATTTTATATTTAAGTCTATGATCCATTTTGAGTTAATTTTCATATAAAGCATGAATTTTAGTTTAGATATTTTTTTAAAATCTAGGTTCAATTACTCCTGAACCACTTGCTAAAAAGGCTATCCTATCGCCATTGACTTGCTTTGCAACTTTGTCAAAAATAAGTTGGACATATTTGTATGGGTCTATTTTTGAGCATCAACAGCATTTTGCACAGCTTCCACTTCACAAGAAGAGATGGAGAATGAGGAGTCACCATTTCACTGTGCATTATTGATGTGAGGGGACCATTGGAGAAACAGTGAATGAGCACTGAACGTGGTCCACAGAGGAAACAGCTGCCTGGCAATTGCTGGAACATCAGACCTAAGCTTTAGAAAATTCATTCTTGTTTAAGGCACATAGTAGGAGATTGGTTTGAGTTCTCTTATTCCCAGATGCTCCTTGCTGTTTTATCACTTAAAGAAAATGGTTATTTTGATCTGTACTATCTTCAGCTGCAGATGATCAAAGAGGAATTCTCAGGATATCTCTTCAAGCTCTAGGGTTTACTAGAGGTTAAAATTATCACCTTATAGTAGTGTTTCCTTTCCATAACTGTCTGCTGCCCATGTATTTGCAAGTGTCCAAACAGGTAGCTGAGAGGATGCCTCTCAGGTTCTCTTCGTGCTGAGAAGTCACCATGAATCTAAGGACCCCCAAGAATCATTTTTGAGAAGGCTACTGAGGTAGTTAGGTTCAGGTGTCAACTTGGCTAGGTGAATGTGCCTAGTTCTGTTGCTGTGGACATAAGCTAATGGCATGTGAAGCTCATCCGTTGCTGATTACATCTGCAGTTGGCTGAGAGGCATGCCTGCTACAATGAGTGATGTTTGATTTAATTGACTGGATGCTTAAATGAGAGAGTTCAACATAGCACACCCTAAGCAGCTCAGCATACCTCATCTCAGTACTTGCAGCTCAGGCCAAGCCCTTGGAGATGCAGAAAGGAGTCACCCTGGGGAAAGTTATTGGAACCCAGAGGCCAGGAGAGAAGGCCAGCAGAGATCATCCTGTGCCTTCCCTCCTAAGAAAGAACCTCAGTTGAAAGCTAGCTGCCTTTCCTCTGAAGAACTACACATTTTAATGAAATAAATCCCCTTTCATTAAAAGCCAATCCATCTCTGGTGTGTTGCATTCTGGCAGCTAGCAAGCGAGAACATTATGGGACAAGTCACGTGATGTGTATCACAAGCGCTTCTCACAAGAAAGCAACCATATGATCTTGGGCTTTTTCTGCTTGGGCCACATGGCATTCGGTTTTGCTGAATCATGCCCTGTGTTGGTACTTGCAGAGTTTCTTTGCTCTCCAAACATATATCCACTCCACAGTCAAATGGGCAAGTTAAATTATTAAGAAATATTTTTTGTCCATAATAATTAATGGCCTAAAGACTTTAATGCATAATCTCATTTAATCTTCTCAACACTCTTCTGAAACAGTATTACTATTATTATCCACACTTTACAGATGAAGACTGAAGCTTAGATAGTTTAACTAACTTGTCTGTGAATGGACAACAGAATTAAGATTCAAACTCATGACACCATGAGTGCATGCATTTTGCTACCTCATTATACTGTCTCCATGGGCAAATCCCCAGGGAAAGGGTGACAGAGATAACCAAGGTGGCAGATATGGTTCCACTTCATCTGGATATCATTGAGTGGACACTGTTAGTTATTTATCCATCCACCCCCCCTTCTTCCTTTCTAACCAAACTGTGGCTTTTTTCAGTTATTAAGTCCCTTTCCCATGCTGTAAGAATGATTCAGGAGAAGTTGACCTCATCTCCAACTCCAGAGACCCTGATTTTTCTAAGTCAATGTGTGGCATTGCCCTGGTTACCTTTCTCACTCAGGCATGAACATGATACCCAATTTGGCCCAGAAGAAATGGAAGATGGTATGAGGATTTCCCTCCCAGCCGGGTGGCAACAAAGGAGCACATACTTACCTCAGGCAAAGTCAATGTAGTGGAGAAAAGAATCAAAAGGCAAGAAGAGCCTGAGTTCTTCCTCTTTTGTTGCTCAGATGTGGCCTCTCTCTCTCAGCCAACACGACAAGCAAACTCACTGCCCTCCCCGCTCTATGTGGGACATGACTCCCAGGGGTGTGGACCTCCCTGGCAATGTGGGACAGAAATCCTAGAATGAATTGGGACTCAGCATCAACGGATTGAGAAAACCTTCTTGACCAAAAGGTGGAAGAGTGAAATGAGACAAAATAAAATGTCAATGGCTGAGAGATTCCAAGCAGAGTCGAGAGATTATCCTGGAGGTTATTCTTACACATTATATAGATATCACCTTTTTAGTTAAGGTGTAATGGAGAGACTGGAGGGAACTGCCTGAAAATGCAGAGCTGTGCTCCAGTAGTCATGTTTCTTGAAGATGATTGTATAATGATATAGCTTTCGCAATGTGACTGTGTGATTGTGAAAACCTTGTGTATGATGCTCTTTTTATCTACCTTATAGACAGACGAATAAAACATATGGATTAAAAATAAAAAAATAATAGGGGAACAAATGTTAAAATAAATCTAGTAGATTGAAATGCTAGTGATCAATGAAAGGGAGGGGTAAGGGGTATAGTATGTATGAGTTTTTTTCTGTTTTCTTTTTATTTCTTTTTCTGAATTGACGCAAATGTTCTAAGAAATGGTCATGATGATGAATATACAACTATGTGATGATATTGTGAGTTATTGATTATACAACAAGAATGGAATGATCATATGGTAAGAATGTTTTTGTTTGTATGTTGAATAAAAATAAATTAATTAAAAAATCAGAAGAGCCTGAGTTCTTTATGACATCAGTGAACCACTGACTGAACCAATTCTGCAGCTGCCTTCCTCTGGAATTCTGTTACCTGAAATAAAACATTTCTTCATTGTGTAAGCCAGTGTAAGTTTGGTTTTCTGATTCTCTGGGCCAAAAGCATCCTAGATAACACAGCAGCCTAGCAATGAGTCCTTGCCTTCATAATCTGTCCCAAGTCCAGCAGTAAAGTTTTTGGACATTCAATATAGCAAAAAAAGTTGAAAGCTCAGACACTGGATCCAGAATGCCTGGGTTTGAATCCACTTACACCTCTTACCAACTCCTGATTTTGGCCAAACTATTTAATGTCTCTGTGTTTCACCCATTTATCTGTAAAGTGGGAGCAATGATGAAACCTAACTCATAGGGTTGTTAGGGGGTTGAAATGTGTTAAATACTCAAAATAGCATTTGGCACATAAAAAGATTATAAAAGTGCCCATTATTGATATTATTATAAAAAACTTCACAAATATTCCCTTAGCTTTCTTTCTTCCAGAATTAAAAACACACCTTTCTTTTTACTATTCAAAACTTTAAATCTTCTCCAGTACTGAGACCAATTGAATCCAGTTCAACTTTTTCATCTCTGCTTCAAACATGCAGCCAGGGTCTAACATCACAGAAGCAATCATGCAAAAATGGGACATCCAGGTGGGCCACAGTGGCTCAGCAGGCAGAGTTCTCTCCTGCAATGCTGGAGACCTGGGTTCATTTCCCGGTGCCTGCCCATGCCAAAAAAAGAAAAAAGAAAAGAAAAGGGGGGCATCCTCTCTTTGCCTCCTTTCTTTACATGCCTCTTGTGCTGACAATTGATGTTTCACCTCTGTATTAAACAGACTTCCCTTTACTTTCACTCTGCCTCCTACACTGTCAGTTAACCATCTTAATAGTTTCTGTGTTAGCTAGGTTCAGGTGTCAACTTGGCCAGGTGAACGTGCCTAGTTCTGTTGCTGTGGACATGGGCCAATGATACATGAACTTCATCTGTTGCTCATTACATCTGCAGTTGGCTATGAGGTGTGCCTGCTGTAATGAATGATGTTTGATTTAATTGGCTCGTGCTTAAATGAGAGAGTTCAACATAGCACAGCCCAAGCAGCTCAGCATACCTCATCTCAGCACCTGCAGCTCAGCCCAGGCCTTTGGAGATGCAGAAAGAAATCATCCTGGGGAAAGTTGTTGGAACCCAGAGGCCTGAAGAGAAGGCCAGCAGAGATCACCCTGTGCCCTTCCACATAAGAGAGAACCTCAGTTGAAAGTTAGCTGCCTCTCCTGTGAAGAACTAATGAAATAAACCCCCTTTTATTAAAAGCCAGTCAGTCTCTGGTGTGTTGCATTCCGGCAGTAGCAAACTAGAACATTGTCATATCAATATTTGTCTTTCAAAATCTATTGAAAAGTCACTGCTTTTAGATAATGTGTCCTGAGGGAGCTAACCCAAACCCCATTCTTGATTACAATGGTACCCTATCTCTCTTCCAAATGGGTGAATGCTCAATCAAGAAAGGGAAAAGCACTACCAGACTGCTTATTCTGTACTAGATACTGTGCTAATTGCTTTCACTAATTGTTGAATAATGCTCTTCTATTAATGATACACACAAGTTGAGTGATTTTTTTTTAGAATTTTGTATCAGTCAGGATAACCTAGGTTATATTCAAGTAACAGATAAGTCCAAAATATTTGTTGGTTTAAAACAACAAGGACTTACCTTTCTCCTCATTCTACATGTTCTTCTCAAGTTAGTAGAGAACACATCAAAAAGCCAACAAACTTTCCCTTAATGGTCCTTTTAGTAAAGATTTTAGACTTTCGAGTCATCTGGTCTTTGTTGTAACAACTAATTTCTCCTATTGTAGTTCAAAAGTAGCCCTAAGAAAATGGGTATGGCTTCATTCCAATAAAACATCATCTTCAAAAACAGGTGAACTGTCCACGGGCTGTAGTTTGCTGGTCCCTGAGCTATACCTTCCTTGTTTAGGACATGGGATGGTGGAGGAACCATTTGGAATGCTGCCCATCACTGTGACAAGAGCATGAAAGGTCATGGAGAGTCATGTACCAGCTATTAAATGCTCCTCCTCACTTCCAATTGCATTTATTGATCAAAACAAAGTTCTTCTCTAACCTCAAGAGATAAAGCTGGGGAAGCAGTCCTCCTGTGTGCTTAGGAGAAAAGAACCAGAAACACTGACAAGCAGCAGTATCGTCTATCACATATTGCATCATTCCTCTTTTTGTGGTTTGGCTTTTGCTGAGCTTTATCTTCCTATTAAGGAAATGAATTATAAAGCTATGGTTCACTGTATGTTCTTATAGGTGTATTACTCAGTTCCGGGATTACCTGGGCCTGTTTTCCCCCTTTTCCTGCTTTTCTTGTCCAGCCTTGGGGCTTGATATTGCTCAGCAACCAGAGAACTAAAGAGCCAGAGGAAAAGTGAAGTAGAAAATGCAAATTCATCAGCTTAAATGTTTTTGTTGGGCCTTATACCATCGCCCAGGAAAGTCCCTTCTGAGGGTTTTTGTCAGGTTTACTGGTTCATAAATTTGCATTTTATTGATTATCATCTAATTTACACAGTCCATACAGAGTGTCCTTTGTTAGAGGGCAGCATCTGACCTGCGTGGGACAGCCTGATGTATTAGGAGTGCGTGTGTTTGTGGAGAGGTGAATGTAAAAGAACTGATTTGGTCAAGCTTTCCCATAGCTCCCTTTACATCTCATCTCTGTTTTCTTTTCCATTTATTTCACCCTTTAAAATCTTCTCCCTCCCCTTCTTCTCAAGTGCTTTTAGGGAGTCAAAGTTAGTTTGGAGGATGTGGAGTTAAGGGTAATTTTTTGGTTTAATTTTCCTTGCTATGTGCATCCTAATTATAACTTCCTCCAATTTTTTTCTCCCATTCATTTGTTCCCTCACCCATCTAATCCATCTATCCAACCAAACAACCAACACCCACTGTTTGCTAGGCCCTGTGAGAGGCAAGTAATAGGGTTATAACTGTGAAGAACAGAGACACAGTCCTTGCCTTCATGGAGCTGATAACTTTGGTGGACATAGGGAGAAATTATAATAATTTATAAGTGACCTGAGGAATCCTGGTAGTTGGGAATTCTAAGGGTGCATGTGGCAGGAGCATCTACTTCCTGAAAGGAAACTATTGGATGGGAGGATCCCGTTACTTTGCATAAATGACAGCTCTGTTAAGAGATTTAATTCAAGTAGTTTTGCTCTTTAACCTTTTGCTCCTATTGTTTATGCTGCTGTCATCTTTAGCTCTGGAGAGGCAAATAACTGGCAAGTTCTCAATAAGTTTCCCATATGTCATAGGTTTCTCACTTGTCTGGGGTAGGTTTAAAGATCAAATTGGCTTGAAGCCTACTTCTGAATCTTGCCAGCAAGGGCAGACTCTTTCTCCACCCATCCATGTAAAGTATTGCTCAGGTAAGAATGTCACATGATTTGAATAGCGGAGGGAAAACTTTCCAGGAAATGAAGGGAGCAGGACAGGTATAACCATTTTGTTGCCTCCAAGTCTCATGAGATTTAAGATTTTAGGTTCTCTATCATTTTGTGCTTTCCTCTTGTTTTAATTTTTTTCTTCTGTGGGAAAAATAAGTATCTAGTTGGAATACTGACCAAAATAAAATTAATACTTACATATAAAGGTATTTTAAGAAAATAGTTCATACATAAAATCAATACAATGTACAAACCCACAAAACCATATATAGTGACAACTTATTTATTTTGCAACCTGGTAAAACATGTTATTCCATGTTATAGAATTTCCAGAAAACTGAAGCTTGTAACTTTGCTTTCTCTTTTGGGACCAAACCCCCAAAAAGTTAAAGAATAAACAAATAACAAAATCTAAGTTATTTTTTAAATTAAGTCTTCCTAAAATAAACACAATTTACTATTTTTTGATGGGTCCAAGCGATCATAATAACTTAAGCTACTTAAATTTTCTGTAGCATTTTGATGTCCTCAGGGCCTACCTAAGAGGTATTAGGACAATTTACCTCCATAGCAGCACTGCTACTCAACTTACAGAATTTACGACAGGACTTACTTGAAATAACTGTTTTCCCCTTACATAATTCCTAGATTATCAAAATAAACCCTACATGTTACCTCTCTACCTTCTTCCTTTCAGTGGGTGGAGCTTAGGGGTAAAGGTGAAGTGCATAGGAAAGTAAGATGCCAGTTTGTATGTTTGTTTAATAGATCTGTGTTCCACTGGGGTCACTTTGACCATTATTTCTTTGGTTCTCCTAACGCTCAGATCAAAATCAAGAGCAACGTTTGCATGAGCTAAACACGTGTTTGAGGCTAGTAAGATGAACATCTCATGCCGCCCCCCACCAAGCGAGGTAATTCTCTGGGTAACTCTCACGCAGCCCAGCAGCACACAGTCTCCTTGTGAACTGTACAGATGGATTTTAACTGCCTTGATCTGGTTGTGCCCACAAATGTGGCTTTTCTCTGTGACGTAAATGTGGAGAGTGGAAACATTTAGCTGGCTCCAGGATTCTGCCCCGAAATAACTATCCTGGTTGCTTGAGACTGCTTCACCAGGCGTTAGATGTTTTGAACATTATTCTGGAAGAATTGGATAGCTCTTTCCAGTTAAATGTCAGGGACTCACCCCAAGATTTCCTGCCCCCCTGAGGAGGAAGCCTAGCCCACACAGCCATCTCCTGTATCTCAAGCTCTCCACCAGAGGAGGATTCTGGTGACCCTCAGCCAAGCCTGAGGCAGGTACCTGAGCTGGGTTAGATGCTGTAGAGCTCTTTGTCTTCCATACTTGACATAATAACCTCCGTTTGCTCTGCTTTGCTCCAGCATCCCAGCCACTCCTGGCCACCATACATTCTCATGAAGTTTTATCAGTGAGTGCAGACACTTTCTTCACCTACTATTAATAGTAACATGAAATGGCAAAAATGGCTTAGGTATATCCTGTGGGCACTCTCTGCAGGCATCCCCCCGCCACTGTGCATTCTGCCGGGACTCTCCCTACTACTGCTGGGAAGAATCTTTGTAACACCGGGGGTTACGGAAATGACTAAAGCCCAGTACCTGTTCTCAGATATTTACAGTCCAGTGGTGCTGATGGTGAGAGGCCACTGTAAGGATGATGACGGATCTTGACCTTGTGTAGAAACTTGGGTTCTGGGGAGAAAGGGGAAAGAAGGGTTTGAGATGAAACCTCTGGAAGTGGTGGTGGGTCTCCCAGACTTCACTCTTGTTCTCTTGAAAGTTTGCTTGAAAAAAATAACTTACTCACTAAACAGAATTATTTGCACTGGCGCATCCCACCTCCTCTTAGATCTTCAGCCTCAGAAACTACTTCTATTGAGCAGGTGGATGTTAGTAATGCAAATTCTAGAAAGAACAACTGCATGGGTAGGGCATTCTGTAGTAGAGACATCCTGATTGCCCTCAAGACTAAAGTTAAGAATAACCACATTTCCAAAGCCAAAACTAGGACTGACTTCCAGATTCAGGTAAGGATATTTAAAATGGGAATTCTGCCCCTCCCCCCAGAAAATATAGGGCATATTTTTGCTCTAGGGTGAATATAGGGGACACCAAGACAAATAGGACACTGTGTAAAGGTAAAGAAGTAAGGAAACATGGAATATGGCTGGGGACCAAGATACAACTTTTACCAGTAGCTGTAAAAAGAACCTGAAGTTCACATATATATTCAGAACCCATATGCTCAAGAATTACACTCTGAAATATTCAACTTCCCCATATGGAGAATATCTGATATTCTTGCAAGCAGTAGGGACAACCAAATCAATCGGCCAAGCTCTTGATCTTGGTGTTCACCCCTATGAAATTTATTCCTGTGAAGGATAGGCTAAGCCTACTTAAAATTATTCCTAAGAGACACCCCCAAAAGAGACACCTTTTGTTGCTCAGATGTGAGCAACAAGCCAATTCAGCAGGTGAAGTCACTGCCCTCTCTCCCACTTGGGACATGACTCTCAGGGGTGTAAATATCTCTAGCAACGTGGGACAGAAAACCCAGGATGAGCCAGGACCCAGCATCGAGAGATTGAGAAAGACTGCTTGACCAAAAGGAGGAAGAGAGAAATGAGAAAATAAAGTGTCAGTGGCTGAGAGATTTCAAACAGAGCAAAGAGGTGATCCTGGAGGTTATTCTTATGCATTATATAGATACCCCTTTTTAGTTTATGGAGTATTGGAGTGGGTGGAGAGAAGTACCTGAAACTGTTGAGCTGTGTTCTAGTAGCCTAGATTCTCGAAGACCACTGTATGAAGGTAAAACATTTACAATGTGACTTATGATTGTGACAACCCGTGTCTGATGCTCCTTATATCCAGGGTATGGACAGATGAGTGAAAAATATGGATAAAAATAAATAAATAATGGGGGGATAAAGGGCAAAATAAACTGGGTAGATGGAAATACTACTGGTCAATGAGAGGGAAGGGTAAGGTGTACGGTATGTTTGAAGTTTTTCTTTTTATTTCTTTTTCTGGAGTGATTCAAGTGTTCTAAAAAATGAACATGGTGCTGAATACACAACTATGTGATTATATTGATGGCCACTGATTGTAAACCATGCATAGAATGTATGTGTGAATATTTCTCAATTAAAAAAAAGAGCATAGAACATGTGCATGTGCACACACACACACACACAAAAGAAGAAGAAGAAACAAAAGAACTACACTCCACCCAAAGATTTCTTTTTAGTGTTCTCTTCCCTCAAGGCTGCTATCAGGATTCACTGCAAATAGATTTCTTATGTCTGTCTCTATGCATGTGAACAGACATTGTATGTATTTCTTCTGCTGTCTGTCCCTTCCGTATTGGATCATCTGGGAACCAGAAGCAAGAGAAGCGGGCGTGATCAGTGCAGACCAGTGGACTGAGCTTTGATCTCCGGGGCATGTGTTGTAATTCTTTCTAGGCCTCTGTTCCTGGGAGGGACTGGTAAGGTTTTTACAGACCTGGAAAGGGCATAGCCTTCTCTCACATCTGCATGTAGCATTACTCCAGAAAATGCACTTCCCACCAAAATCTACATGAAAGGTGCCCCTGGAGTAGTGCAGTGCATAGCTGACATAGTTATTCACAGTGACTCGGCCTCTCACTGCAATCCCTTGTCCAGAAGGGGTCAGTTACTCTACCAGTAAATGTACCCAGGAATGGCAGTAGCAGGAATAGATACAGCTCCAGTCACAACAAGGTCAATATTTGTTAATGTGCTTATACAAAAAAAGAAGGTTTTTATTATGCCTAATTGTTACTTCCAGAAAAACTCTTTTATTGCTCAGATGTGGCCTCTCTCTAAAGTCAACTCTGCAAGGAAAATCATTACTCTCCCCACTACGTGGGATATGACATCCAGGGGTGAAAATCTCCCTGACAACGTAGGACATGACTGCCAGTGATAAGCCTGACCCTGGCACCACGGGATCATCAACACCTTTATGACCAAAATGGGGAAAAGAAATGTAACAAAATAAGGTACCAATGGCTAAGAGAGTTCAAATATAGTAAAGAGACTATTCTAGAGGGTACTCTTACCTGAGCTTCAGTTAGATATTACTAATTACGATGGTTTGCCAAACCTCAACCAAAACAATTCTTGTTAACCCTAAAGAACATCTAAGGCTCTATCTGAGTTTCTACAAAAGTTTCATATACTAAGATTACTTTCCAGAAACCTATAGCCTCCAGATAGTTTCTAGGCCAGATAAGTCCTGAAAGCCAGAGAGTGTGGTCTCTCCAACACATCAGTTTCAACTCTCTATCCCATATTATTGACACCTCTTTCCAACATGAAAAAATGAGAATGGACATAGCCCAAATACCCATAAAGATTGGGAGAAGGATCAAAGGAGAAGGAGGAGTTATAACAGAGAAGTCAGGATTTAACAAATGAATATGACTGCTGAATCATCATATTGATTTGTCTTGGAGCAACTAGAAGTACTGAATCAGGGTGATTCAGTCAGTAGACATTGCATTCCCAATAGTTCCCAGGGGCCCAGCAACCTCCATTTAACACATGCTCCATGTGATTCCAATGCACACTAAAGCTTGAGAACTACTGCTCTAAGTATAGAACTGTGATTTTCAGTCTAGAACTGTCATTGGAATCCCCTGAGGAACTCTTAAAACCCTGATGCCCAGGGAATTAAATCAGAACCCAAGCATAAATAAAATTGCCCAAGTGATTCCAATGGCCATCCAAGGTTAAGAGCCACTGCTTTGGGGCAATAGTTCTCAAATTTTAATGTGTGTAAAAATGACCAGCAGCTGCACCCTGTTTAAGATAGCAGAGTGAAATGCTTCAGGGCTCCGTCTCTCCACAGAAGCTTTGAACAGCCAGCAAGAACTGGCAGAAACATTTTTCTCAAAGCTCCAGAAAAAGATAGAGGACTGTAGTAACAGAGTGAGTGGTAAAGCAAGAAAAAGGCTGCTTGAAAGCACTAGGGTCTCCTGGTGACCTGGTTAACCCCTCTTCCACCCCACACCAGCTTGGCACAGAACCAGCTCATGCTTCCAGTGTGGATCACTGGTCCTGGTTCCAGAGGGAACTGAGTAACCCTCATGCACATATTGGGAGAGTGTATGCCAGGCCCAGTCTGTTTGGGGTAAAGGGACTCTGTCCCAGAACTTGCCCTGGATGTAGAAGGCGGCTTGCAGAGCTCTTCTACAGAATGCCATGGAACAACAGTCAACTCACCAAGTCATGTTGCCTGGGGCAAGGGATTGCTGCTTGTAGGACACACAGTACAGTGCTGGGACTATGAGGAAACTTTTCTAGGCAAGAGGGGACATTTGGAACCACGTAAATGGGGGAATTACTAGGGCCACAAGAGAACGCTCATGCCCAACACCGCATGCAGTAAGTCAAGAGGGAGGCCCTATGCTTTGGCCTGGAGCTATTCTCTAAACTGATTGTATGAATAAGCCCTGAAGGAGAGCACTAGCACAGGGCAATCTGCAAGGACTGGGAAAGGTGTTTTCTCTTTTTTCTTCTCCTTTTAAAATTCTTGTTACATTCTGGGCAATCAAGAACATTCTTTCATAATAATATTAGCAGGGTCAAGCTTAAGAACAAAGGTCTCAGAGTCTAAATTCCAGCAGTAACGCACTAAAATATCAAAATGTCAAGGTTTCAATAAAAGGTCACAAAACATACACAGAAATAAAGGCTCAGGCAAAGGAGAAGTTTAAAGCATTAGACACAATCAATGAGGAAGACCAGACCTGGCACACAACCGAAAAAGACTTTAAAAAATGATTCAAAATATGCTCAAAATACTAAAGGAAAGCATGGACAAAGAACTAAAGGAAACAAAGAAAATGATAAATGAACACAAAGAGACTGTTAATAGAGAGATGGAAATTATGAAGAGGAACCAAACAGAGATGAATACCACAGTAACAGGAATTTTAAGTTCCCTAGAAGGATTCAGCACAAATGGGGGCTTGCAAGAGAAAGAATCAGAGAACTTGAAGATGACAACATTGAAATCACTTAGTCTGAAGAACAGAAGAAACAAAGAATGAAGAAAAGCAGACAGAGTTTGAGGAACCTGTGGGACACCATCAAGCATACCAATATATGCATTGTGGGAGTCCCAGGAGAAGAAAGTGAGAGAGAGGCTGAGAGAATACTCAAAGAAATAATGAATGAAAACTACCTAAATTTAACAAAAGTCATTTTTGTACACATCCAAGGTGCTCAACAAACTCCAAACAAGATAAACTCAAATAAACCCATGCTGCACCATATTGTAATCAAAATGTCAAATGCCAAAGCGAGAAAGAATTCTGAAAGTCACAAGAGAGAAGCAATGTATCCTATAAAGGGGAATCTCAATAAGATTATGCCAATTTCTTACTGGAAATTATGGAGGCAAGAAGGCAATGGGAGGAAATATCTAAAGTACTAAAAGCAAAAAGTTGCTAATCCAAAATTCTACATCCCTTAAATGAGGGAAAGATTAAGACATTCCGAGATGAACAAAAGCTGAGGGAGTTATCACCACTAGATCAGTCCTACCAAAGTTGCTGATGAGAATTCTACTACTTGAAAGGAAAGGACAATAGGCAATAAAGAGAAGCCACATGGAGAAATAAAGATCTTCAGTGAATGCAAAATATGGGTAAATATAAATGCCAGTACTGTTGTTTTTTTTTTGGTTTATAACTCCACCTTTCAATTCCTACAAGACCTAAGAGGCAAATGCATAAAATGTAATGATTAAGCAGTGGTTTTGCATTCTTGCCAATCCTAAAGAACACCTAGGGCATTATATAAGAGTCTACAAAGGTTCCATGTACTAGAGAAACTTTCCAGAAACCTACAACCTCCAGACGGGCCCCTGGACAAGATAAGTCTTGAAATGCAGAGGGGCCAGCCCTTTAGAACATCAACTAATTCCATCCACCATCCCATATTATCAACAGCCCCTTCCAACATGAAAAAGTTAGAATGAAAAAGTTGGGCATAGTCCAAATACCCCTAAAGAGTAGGAGACAAATCAAAGGTGAAGGTGGAATTATAATAGAGAAGGTAGGGTTTAACAAACGAGTATGATTGCTGAATCATTATATTGATATTTCTTTTAGTCTCCAATATCTTAGAGCAGCTGGAAGTAAAAACCTAAAATTGTGAAATCTGAGCTCTGAATTCTTTTCTACAACTAATTGTTGTGATGTGTTTTGAAATGTACTGTTTTTTTGTATATATGTTATTTTTCACATAAAAAGAAAAAAAGTCGATTGTGATGATAAATGCACAGCTATATGATGACATTGTGAACCACTGATTGTACACTTTGGATGATTACATGGTATGTGAATGTTTATTAACAAAAAGTTAAAAACAAACAGTGGTTTTGGACTTATATACACATGTAATTTGTGAAGAGAACTGTATAAAGGTTGGGGATGAATGGGTATAGGAATATAGTTTGTGTATACTATTGAAGTTAGGTTGGTATCAAAGCAAATGAAATAGTCACAGATTTGGGAGGTTAAACTTTAGCCCATGATAATACAAAGGAAATATCAGAGACTATGCAAGCTCATAGAGACAGAAACCAGAATACAGGCTGCCAGAGGTTGAGGGCAGAGGGAGTTAAGGCATAATGGTTCAAGGTTTCTCTTTGAAGAGATGGTTAAGTTTTAGTACTGCAGAGTGGTGAGGGTTCTATATGGTGAAAGTGATTAATCCTATTGAATGGTGTGTTTAGGGTGGTTGAGTCAGGAAAGTTTACATCGTATTTGTGCTCCCACAATATTAAAAAAAAATAAAAAAAGAAAGAGGGAGTGACTAAAGAGACGATGCCAATTAAATGCAATATATCATCCTAGATGGATGTAGCAAGGGAGGAAAAAAGGCTCAAAGAGATATTATTGGGACATACGAAAATTTTGTAATTTAGACTGCAAACTTTATATCAAGGTTAAATTTCTTGGATGTAATAACTGCACTTTAAGGTGGTTATATAAGTATATCTCCTTGTTTTTAGGAAATTACATGGCAGTATTGAGTGTTCAGGAGGCATGATATATACAACCAGGCTCAAGCGTTCAGAGAACGGATAGATGGAAAGAATGAATGATATGGCAAATGTGGCACAATGTGGCTAAAATTAATGGATCTGGGTATCTAGCAGAGGTATGTGTGCAGGGGTATGTTGACGTTCTCTGTATAGGACTTATATTATTTTTGTAACTGTCTTATAAGTTTGAAAGCATTTCAAAATAAAAAGTTTAAAAAAATGACCTAGGGTAAAAATAAAAATAAATGACCTAGGGTACTTGTTAAATACGATAGATATACCCCCAAAGATTTTGACTCAGTAAATCTATGGTGAGACCCAGAAATTAAAATTTTTAGTCAATAGCCCAGGTAATGCTGCTGCAGAAGACCCACAGACCACCACATAAGGGACACTCAGAGCTATGATTACTTAAAGAATTCTGAGGAAGGGCTGTGCTTACCAGTGGGAAGTAAGAAGCCATAATTCAGAAGATTTAAATTTGTAAGCCAAAAGAGTTCAACAGATGATGGCATGGAGAAGGTGAGAAATGGAACGGCAGAAAGAGGATGAGGTTGTTTACTTATGATTTCCTGTCACCCATTATCTTTGTTTACCTTAGGGAGCTAATGAGTTCCCTTAGTGAACAAAAGAATGACATCAGAAGACTGGCCTAAATGACCCATAAAGCCTCATGGTCCTAATCCGCAGTGCTAGTGCATCCTGACAAAGTGAACCCATCAAAAGCAGCAGGGCAGCAGTGTGAAAATAATGCAGGCTTTGGAATCAACCAAACCTGGATTTGAATCTTGCTGTGTTATGTGACCACTTGCCCGTTAGGTGATGCTGGGCAAGTTAATCATCTCTGACTCTGTGTTCAAATTTGTCAAAAGAGGATACTGACCCTGACCAAAAGGGGGAAAAGAAGTGTAGCTACTAAAGTATCAGTGGCAAAAAGAGTTCAAATAGAATCGAGAGGCTATTTTAGAGGTCACTCTTATGCAAGCTTCAGTTAGACATTGCTACCTATCATAACTTGCCAAACCCCAACCAAAACCATTCCAGTCAATCCTAAAGAACACCTAGAGCATATATAAGATTTTTACAAAAGTTTCACTCACTAGAGTAACTTTCCAGAAACCTAGAACCTCCAGATGGGTCCCTGGACCACATAAATTCCAAAACCTAGAGGGCCCAGCCTCTCCAGAATATCAGAACTAGCTAGGTACATCTCTCTACTGCATATTATTGACAAGCCCTTCCAACATGAAAAATTTAGAATTGCCATAGCCCAAATACCCCTGAAGATCAAAGGTGGTGGTGGAGTTAAACAGAGACAGTAGGGTTTAATGAATGAGTATGAATGTTGAATCATTATACTGATATTTCCTTTAGTGTCCAGGATCTTAGAGTAGCTAGGAGTGAAAACCTAAAATTGTGGAATTGTAACTCATCCAAACTCTGAAATCTGTTCTACAACTAATTGTCATGCTGTCCTTTGAAATTTATTGTTTTTTAGTATATATGTTATTTTTCACAAAAAAGAAAAAAAGTGATGATAAATATATATATATATATATAATTCTTCTAGCCTCCAGTGTTCTGGAGCTGCTAGAAGGAAAAATCTGAGATGATGGTATGGTAGCCCATGACAAACTCTGGGATCTGTCCTGTAACTACTTGTTGAAGAGAGCTTTGAAAACTATTGCTTTTTTCTTTCTTTGCTTTGTATGTATGTTATATTATACAATAAAAAAAAGTATTGGTAGAGTCCCATGAGGGGCAGGAGAAGAAATGTGGAAATATTGAATTTTCCCATCTGAGAAACCCCTGGTACTCTCTCAAATACTAGGGCCTCCCAAATTAATAGGCCAAGCCTTTGATCCTGAGGCTTGCTCTTATGAACTTATTTCCGTAGCGGAGAAGCTAAGTTTAACTGTAATTATGCCAAGAGTTACTTCCAGAAAACCTCTTTTGTTGCTCAGATGTGGCCTCAATCTCTCAAAACCCAACTCTGCAAGGAAAGTCATTATCCTCCCCCTCTACATGGGATATAACATTCAGGGGTGAAAATCTCCCTGACAATGTGGGACATAACTCCCAGAAATGAGCCTGGCCCTGCCACCATGGGATTGACGATGACTTCCTCACCAAAAGAGGGAAAAGAAATGTAACAAAATAAGGTTCAGTGGCTAAGAAAGGTCAACTGGAGTCAAGAGGCTATTCTGGAGGCTACTGTTATGCAAGCTTCAGCTAGACATTGCTATTGCCATGGCTTGCCATACCCCAAGCAACATCATTCCTGTTAATCCTAAAGAACATCTAGGGCTCTATCTGAGATTCTACAAAAGTTTAATGTACTAAGTTTACTTTCCTGAAAACTGCAGTTGGGTTTCTAGGCCAGATAAATTCTTAAACCCAGAGGGGCCAGCCTCTCCAAGAATATCAACTAATTTCATCCCACTATTCTATATTATTGATACCCCTTTTAAACATGAAAAAGATAGAATAGGCATAGCCCAAAGACCCCTGTAGATTGGGAGTAGGATCAAAAGTGAAGGAGGAGTTATAACAGAGAAGATAAGATTTAACAAATGAGTATGACTACTTAATCACTGTACATGATATTTTTCTTAGCTTCCAGTGTGCTGGAGGAGCTAGAAGGAAAAACCTGAAAATGTGGCATGGTAACCCATACCAAACTTTGAAATTTGTTTTTTAACTACTGGTTAAAATGTATTTGTAAATTATTGTGGGGTTTTTTGTATATATGTTATATTTATTTAACAATAAAAAATTATTTTAGAAAATAAAAAAGAGGATATTGACAGGGTTATAATGAAGATTAAATGACCCAAAAAGTACTTGGCATCAACTAGGTTCACAGCAAATGATGGCTAGTGTAATTTTGAAGGGTTACTCATAATCATTTGTCAATTAGAGACTGTTTTTCACTCTATTATACCAGAAACTGTCCAGTAGTTTTGGCATCCTGAAAATTTTTTCCAAGTCCTCTGCCTTGACTCATACCCTTTGGAAAAATTCATGAACAGGCAGAGGCATGAAAACCTGCCAGCATCTTTAATAGTAATAAAAGTAACTAAGAGCAGGTAATCTAGAAAAAAAAAATTTAATCCACATGAGCACAACTCTTGATTAAGTTCTCTAAACTATTCTCCTTACGTCTGTAGAGTAAATAGACCGATAGCAATTTGGCTGGTAAAAAGGATCTTAAATACTTCTCCGGCTGTGTTCTGGTTTTTACGTCTAGAATGGGTATACATACATTTTTTATTGTGTCAACATCAAGGATAGATGCTGTTAAAGAGAATTTTAAGTGAGTCATACCATGTTTACTTATTCAGGAGATCCTTTTCTAAATTTATTCTGATATGTCTAGGGAAATAAAGGAGAATATGGTAAAGGAAGACATTAAGAATTAAAGTTGGGGAAGAATTCAAGGAGTCACCCAGTTTATATTTTGAATTTCAGATGGAAAATCTACCCTGATCCTCATGCTGGCCCAAGGCAGATGGAGGCTTCTATCTACCTAGGTTCTTACAAAAGTAAAAACAGGAACAAAATAAAACCTCTTCCCTCCGGCTCAGCTGCTTTTTTCCTGCCACATGAGGAACATGTTTCCTTTAGTGGGTTTGGGATGGAGAACAGCTAAGTATCACTCCCTTCTTAATTACCCCTCACCCTTGAAGATGAGTGAGTCGCCCTCCTTTCTCTTTCTTTTCCAGGAAAAATTCCAGTGTCCTAAAACTTGCCTCTGAGGTTCTGTTTTCCAACCCTTTAATCAGGCATTCTTCTCTGTGCCCTGGCCAAGTTCTCTGCATCTCTTTTCAGCTGTGGCTCTCCCAACTGGACCTGGTCCATGAATAGAGACCCGACTGTGCTGACAGGAATAGGAAAACCCCCCTCTGTTTTCACACGCACTTGTAAGCCAAGAAAATAGTTAGCAGTCATCACCAAGCACTTCCCAGTCATTGTTCTAGAAGGTGTGGAAAACTGTACTGGGCCAGGCAGGAATGTAAATGGCCTGGGAGAGAAGGTGTACAGCCCAGCCAGAGAGGGCAGCCCTGCTCGGCTCCCGCCGTTACTGTATCAGCTGATTTTTCTAGACAACTCAAAACTTTGGACTTTAAATGTTAATAGTAGGGAAAACTGTGGGGGCAGGGGCAGGTATATGGGAACTCTGTACTTTCTGCATGATTTTTCTATAGACCTACAATTGCTCTAATTTTTTTTTAAGCCTTGTTTTTTTTTTTCTTTTTAGTATTGTCAATTATCTCAAAAATAGTTAAGCACCTTACGAACAAGCAAAACCCGTCTGGAGGCTGAATCTGCTCCCTGCGCCCCCTGATAACCCCTGCTGTAGTTAATGAGTATAAATAAAAGACTGTCTGTTTGGGTGGTGAGTGGGGGCCAGGGGAGGAGAGTTAGGGACAGTGGGATGGGTTAGGATCACAGACGTGCAAACTAATTTTTAGCAAGAAACAACCATGGAAATTAACAACGATAAATGCACATTTACGAGAGGAGAGAAAAATTATTAATAAAGTACTGAAATGATTACCATTTTTAACCCAGTGCCTGGAACGTAGAATATGTTCAACAAATGTTTCCTGAACAAGTACCTTAATTGTTAATATACTTTTGCCATCATAAAGCATTTCATGATTAGGTTGGCTCTTGAGAAGAATTGCTGAAAAACAAGAGTAGTGCTCATCCGAGTCTCATCACTCACAGAGGCTGCGCAGCTAGGGGCAGCGTGACTGGAGCTTCCATCCAGGATGATCTGTTCCTCATTATTTCTTCCGCTTGGATCTTGTCTCCCTAAAATCTAGGGCCCACTCTGCAGGCGGCAAAGGAGACTCCTGTGTACGTGGTCTGATCTGAGAGACCACTCTGCATCCCCACGGAGAACCCCTTCTCCTCACATAGATTAAGAACATACACACACTAACTTCAAACCAAAGGAAGGGATATCCTCAATATTCTGCTTGGGGATGACAGAGAAAAATTTTCTTGGTCCTAAAAAGAGTTATGTGGAAAAGACAGCACCTTTTCTTATGCTGAGGATGGAGCTGAATATAAGGTTGAGGGAAGAGTCTGGAGAACAAAGAGAAGGCATAGACACCCTCCTCTCTCCCCTAGCCACCCAGTTCTCCACTCCTGGAGACACCGACTGTAATGGGATCACATAAACTTCCAAAGATATTCTATGAATTGTGTGTGTGGGTAAGTATTCTCCCATTCTCCCATCTCCCTAACTACCACATTTTACACTAATGGGAGTAGTTTGTAATGCCATTTATTCTTTACTTTTATTACTTAAGACTACTTGTTTTTGAATGCCTTTCCACATCAATACATGTAGAGCTGACTCCTTTGTTTTTAACTGGATCCTTATTGATGGGTATTTGGGTTATTTCCAGTTTTTTATTATTATAAATAATTATGCAGTGAGTAACCTTGGCCATGCATCATTTCACAGATATAGAAGTAAATCTATGGCATAAATACTCACAAGTGGAATTGCTAGATCCAAAAATATATACATTTTTAATTTTTTAATTTGCCAAATTGTCCTCCATAAAGCTCAATTTATATCCTCACAAACAGTGTGTAAAATACTCTCATCCTGTTTTTTTTTTTAATCTACTTCTCTTTTTACTCATCTACTTTCGTGGTCATACTCTAGACAACCCAAACTATTCCGCTTCTGAAACCCAAAATTCGAGTATCACACATCTGTCCATAATCTCTATCCAGCTACTGCCATTAATAGGTACTTCAACCTTATTGAGATATTCATCCTTACCCCTACACCTTCTCTATTTCTAGAAGCCCACTTTTGGTTGTTTGTTTTTGTTTTTCTTTATTAGAGAAGTTGTGGGTTTACAGAACAATCATGCACAAAATTCAGGATTGCCATATACCACCCCACCATCAACACCCTGCATAGATGTAGAACATTTGTTACAATTGATGATAGCACATTTTTATAATTATACTATTAATTAAAGTCCATGGCTTAACTTAGGGTTCACTGGGTGTGTAGTGAAGTTCCATGGAATTTAAACATTTTTATTCTGTTACCATATATACAATCTAACATTTCCCCTTCTGGTCATATTCAGATATATTTTTGAGTGCTGTTAATTATGTTCACAGTGTTGTGCCACCATCTCCACCATCCATTATCAAAAACAAATAGGGGGCGGGCCATGGTGGCTCAGCAGGCAAGAATGCTTGCCTGTCATGCCAGAGGACCCGGGTTTGATTTCCGGTGCCTGCCCATGTTAAAACAAAACAAAACAAAACAAAACAAAAAAACAAATAGGAACCCTGTACACTCTAAACCTTAACTTCTCAATCTCTATTCTCATCCCATCCCCTGGTAATCCATATTCTAGATTCTAGCAGCCCACTTTTGCCTTCTCTTCTTTTCCCTCTCGAACCTAAAACTCTATGATCGATCACTTCAGCCCATTTCTTTGCCATGCCTCGCAAAACCCTCACCCCAGATCAGTCCAACCAACTTCCACGTCCAAGCCAACACCCAGGCCTTCAAGGGCTTTTAGAATAACTCAATCTGATGGATGAATGCTGCTCCAAATTCACGCGCCCAGCACCAGGGACCCATACTGGCACCCATTGATAATGCTCCTTTCCAAAAGTTCTCTTAAGACTTTCCATCTTCTCTGAATTCCTCTCACACTTTGAACAGATGACCGGCCCTCTTAACTTCCTCAGGGAAATGATCCTCCATTTCTCATTTCTGTATCCTCTACCTTTCCTCCTCTAGAAAGGCTCTCCCTTGACGCTCTGTCCCACTTGTTGTCACTAACTTGTCTCTCCTCCTGTTTACAACCTAAGGGCTTGTAAAGATATCTATGCTTGTGATCTTTCCATCTGCAGTTCTCATTTAGTCTCCAAATCTCTAAAATCTGACTTTGGCTTTCATAACCAAAACTGGTCTCCCAGGCCTTCAGGAATCTCCTGACCATCACGACAATGGACACTTTGACAGTCGCCTGTCACTTGACCTTTCTTTACTGTTTGACACCTTTCACTACCCTAGTTTTTTCTTTAGCTCCTAACACCAATTCTTTCACTGCTCACTACCTCGTTCTGTATGTACTAAAGTCATATTTACTTTTTGCAGTTCCTTGTGTAGTGGATATTATGTTGACACCCTAACACCCCAAGTCATTAGTCTAAACCAAACATGGAAAACCCATTCCCCTTACTAGTGATTTCATGTGGGAAAGAGCTTATGACCCAATCCTGGACAATAAGACAAGAGGGCAAGTCTCCTTGGGTTAAACAGAGAAAAGTTTTCTGAATCCTAAAAAGAGTCACATGGAGAAGACAGAATCTTTTCTTATGCTGAGTATAGAGGAGAATACAAGGAGAAAGGAAGAGCTGGGAGAACTCAGAAATGGGAAGCTGAATCTTTGTGAACACTGCCCCGGGCTCATACTGCATAAGACCTCCTTGTTATGTAAAATAATAAATTGTCTTATGCCTTAAGCCATATTGGGTTTTATTCACTCAAAGTCATCTGAACCTATACTCCATATTCACTCTTCATTCTGTGTGTGTTGTTCTTTCTGCCTAGAATCTCTTTCCCACCCCTTCATCTTGCTATCTTAATCATCCTTCAAGTCGCAGCTCAGACATCTTCTCCCAGGTAGCTTTCAATGATCCCCTAAGAAAAATGGTAAGTATCTTTCCTAAGTGCTTCCACACTACTATGTGGGTACAGAGGTAGAATACAAAATTCCTATTTACTTGATGCTAACACCCATTAGATTGCAATTCCTTGGAGGGAGGCCTCGGGTTCAACACCTAACCCTGTGCCTTGGAATGTAGCAGTTGCTCACCAAGTATTTATTGAATGAATAAATGATTGAATATTACTTTCACTGATTAAACCAGCATTTTAAATGATAATACACCATACTGGCAAAAATCTATGGAAATGGGTGTCTCCTAGATATATGGCAAATGATAGTGTTTTTCTGAATGACAACTTGGCAATTTATTTTAGAAGACAAAAAAAGGCCCCCAGAAATTTCACTTCGATGAATTTATCACTGCAGAAAGAATTAGAAATATACACAAAGATTTATTTATGTGTATGTACAGTGCTGTATTCTTGATGGAGAAACATTGGAAATGATCTACAAAGAGGGAGTAAGTAAATAAATTATAATGTATTTGTATAATGCAGTACTATGCCAACAATAAAACTTTTGTTTTTGAAAAATATTTAATAAATTGGGAAAATATTTACATTGCACTGTTAAGTGGAAAAACGTGTAAAAATGGCTGTATTTAAGTGTGGCCTCTGTTCTACAAATATATATGCACAAAGAAACAGACCCAAAAATTATAGACTAATATTCTAATAGTTCTCTGAATGGTGGGATTGTAGGTGATTTTTAAAAATATTTTTTGATACACAACATACAACACAAACATTCTTAACATACAAACATTCCATACATGGTGTACAATCACTGGCTCACAATATCATCATATGATAGTATATTCATCACCATGATCATTTTTTAGAACATTTGCATCACTCTAGAAAAAGAAATAAAAAAGAGAAAACTCATACATACCATACCCCTTACCCCTCCTCATTGACCACTAGCATTTCCATCTACCCAATATATTTTAACCTCTGTTCCCCCTATTTTTTTCCTATACTCCTTACCACTCCTTTTCATTGATCATTAGTATTTCAATCTACTCAATTTGTTTTAACATTTGTTCCCCTATTATTTATTCAAATTGTGAGTGACTTTAATTTTCTTCTTTATGTTTTTATAAATTTTCAGCAAAATACATGTACTTTAAAAAGTTATTAAAATTTTAAATTTAATAAAGCAAGGAAGAAGGGAAAGGAGAGAAGGAGAAAGAAGGGAGTGAGAGAGAGAGAGAATATGGGACTCCAAATTAGGACAGATGGGTTTTGGTTCCAATTTTATCATTAATAGGCCATCAGCTTTGGGCAGGTCATTTAATTTTTGTGTCCCAATCAAATGGGAATAATAATATTTATCCTACCTCATAGGATTATTGTGAAAGTGCATTGAAAGGGTGTAAGTATTTTGTAATATAAGATGGCATTACTGTTATTCATATGGAGTATTTTTAACCACAGCTACCCTTCCTGTAATTTGAGTCCTCAAACACATTTTTTAATATCTAAAATAATGAAACTGAATCTTTTATTTCCAGTGGGACTTCACAGGTATTTGAAATAGTAAAAGATTCATTTACTAAATAAAGGTATCTGTTTCACTGAAACAAAGCATAAAAAATTCTCCCACAAGCTTGCCAAAATATCTGAAATCTCCATATTCCTTATCCCTTTGGATTGAAGCATTGGGAGTTGCATGTCAAAATACAAAGTTATATAAAAAAGGGAAATTTTCTCTCATGCTTTCACATTCTGTGTAATGAAAGATATGACCAGTTATTTGTGGGAAAAAAAAATAGGTAAATCATAGATCACTAACCCAGGGAAAGGTATTTTTCATTTCAGTGAGAGGATCTGAGTAGCCAGAGGTTATCCTACAGCTACCAGTACCTGGAATTAAACCACTCAGACTCGTATTTAATACTCTCCACGGGTTAGTCTCAAGCTGCCTTTATAAGGTTATAATATACATTCTGCCCTTCAGTCAAACTGGATAAGTCAGACTCTTATTGTTTGAAATCTTAACCTTTGTTTTATATTTTTGTCTATTAAATAGCAACCGAATGGTGTCTCATTGGAGTCTTGATTCTTATTTCTCTGATGGCTAATGATATTTAACCTCTCTTCATATATTTATTGGCTATATATGTTTCCTCACCTGAGAAATGTCTTTCAATTTCTTTTGCTCATTTTCTAACTTTATGTATTTTTCTTATTGATTTGCAAAAACTCCTTATATATTCTTAAGATTAATCATCTTGGTGCTGATCTTGTGTGTAGTGCAGGTATCTTCTCCCTAGTTGACATTTGCCTTATCATTTTACATTATTGTGTGTCTAGATTTTGTTGTTTCCTTAAAGAAGTTTGTTTTGTGAGCAATTTAATCACTCACTAATCAAACTGGTACTTTTTTCCCCCTATTATTTATTTTTATTCCATATGTTCTACTTGTCTGTTGACAAGGTAGATAAAAGGAGCATCAGACACAAGGTTTTCACAATCACACAGTCACTTGCGAAAACTATATCATTATACAATCATGTTCAAGAAACACGGCTACTGGAACACAGCTCCACATTTTCAGGCAGTTCCCTCCAGCCTCTCCATTACATCTTGAACAACAAGGTGATATCTACTTAATGCATAAGAATAACCTCCAGGATAACCTCTCGACTCTGTTTGGAATCTCTCAGCCATTGACACTTTGTCTCGTTTCACTCTTCCCCCTTTTGGTCGAGAAGGTTTTCTCAATCCCTTGATGCTGAGTCTCAGCTCATTCTAGGATTTCTATCCCACGTTGCCAGGAAGGTCCACACCCCTGGGAGTCATGTCCCACGTAGATTAAACTGATGCTTTTGAGGCGTGATCCTAAGCTTTGTTAGGAAGGTAAAGAGTAGCCTCTATTCTAGTTACAGTTCAGCACTACTTCTAAGGCCTTTCTTTGGCCCCTTCTTTCAGCAACTTTTCTCCACTCTGGCTTGGCAGAACTCGAATGTTTCCCAGTCCCATGTGAGCTCTGGGTATCGCCCAGATTTCAGCTTCATAGCAGCGTTTCTTTGCCCGGCTTTCACCCCATGTACATGTAATGACGGGATCCCTATGCAGATTTCTGAATCTCTTTCTTAGCATAGTTTTCTCCTCTCCAACATTCTATTTCAAAAGTTCCAAACACTTTGGCTTTCCCAAACTCTGATTCCTCTCTTCTCAACCTAGTAAGACCTCTATATTCTGCTTGGTTCTCCTACCCTATGGCATGATCCAGAAAATACCTCCATGTAGAAAGTCAGAATGACCAGCGAATCACCTTATATTTTTTTTTCTCAGGAATCACTTACTTGCACTGTCTGTTTTCCTGTCTGCCAACCTTTTTCCCCCCCTATATTTTATCCAGAGTCCTAGTTGTTTGCAGTGGAAGCACAAATCCAGAACTTCTGTCATTTCTGACAGAAGCAGATGTGTTGTTACATTATCAAAAATAACTATCCAACTAAGTAAGCAAAGCAAACAAATAAATAAGGATTTCCAGGTTTTGACAAAGGAAGAGTGTATCCTGAACCATGAATTATGATTAATCCAATCCTGCACACCTGAGGCTCTTTTTAAAATAAATTGAAAAAAACGTTCCAACATGTATATTCTCTATTATTTTTGCAATGCTGAAACCCTGTATCATTTAGCAATGCATAATTTTTGCTACAATGCACAGTTGCCGAGTTGGGATATGGCCTTTATATTTCTCTGTTATGGACTCATTATCCTAAGAATTATCAAGGGAGATTTTATGCCATTGGAGTGTTTGTGATTTGGAAGTGACTCAAAGATTTCTGTATCTATTCTTTCAAAATGAAAAGAGTGCACTGTACACTAGGTTCTCAGAATTTACTGCATGCTCACATTATTCTCTCTCCCTTGTACATCTCATTGCTGACTAAATCTGTCAAAATCCCACTCATTTTTC
The DNA here is from genome assembly GCA_004026745.1 of Myrmecophaga tridactyla. NCBI lineage: Eukaryota > Metazoa > Chordata > Mammalia > Pilosa > Myrmecophagidae > Myrmecophaga > Myrmecophaga tridactyla. Next base: position 49,067 of record PVIY010001831.1, on the reverse strand, counting down.
AAAATTCAGATGATTTTTCATCTCTTTTATCTATTATTTCCGTGCCAATATCTTCAAATGGAGATATAGTTCCACATCAAGTTTTTTTTTATTTAAAATTTTGTTTTATTGACACGTATTATACATATATAAAAAATACGTATCCATCTCAGAGTAATTTAGGCAGAGAATAAAAAAGTATTTGCAATGCCTCTTTGCAGGACCAGGGAGAAAGGAAGAAATATTAAACCTCCCTGTCTGGGGAATTCCTGATATTCTTGCAAACAATGGGGACAACCAATTCAATAGGCTGAGCCCTTGATCTTGGGATTTGCCTTATGAAACTTATTTCTATAAAGGAGAAGCTAAGCCTACTTTTATATGATTTGAAGAGAAACCAGAGTATAAGCCTACTTTTAATTATGCCTAAAAGTCACCCCCAGTGAACCTCTTTTATTGCTTAGATGTGGCCTTTCTCTCTAAGCCAACATGGTAGGTGAACTCACTGCCCTTCCCTGTACATGGGACATGACTCCCAGGGGTGTAACTCTCCCTGGCAGTATGGGACAGGACTCCCAGAATGAGCCAGGACCTAGAATCAAGGGATTGAGAAAGCCTTTTTGATCGGAAGGGGGAAGAGAGAAATGAGACAAAATAAAGTTTCAGTGATTGAGAGACTTCAAACAGAGTTGAGAGGTTATCCTGGAGGCTATTCTTATGCATTATGTAGATATTCCCTTTTCAGTTTATGGTGTATCGGAGTGGCTAGAGGGAAGTACCTGAAACTGTTGAACTATATCCAGTAGCCTTGGTTCTTGAAGACAATTGTATGCAATATAGCTTTTACAATTATAGCTTTTGATTATGAAAACTTTGTGGCTGATGATCCCTTTATCCAGGGTACGGACAGGTGAGTAAAAAATAAGGTCAACAAATAAATAATATCAAGGGATCAGGGCTAAGAAAAAATGGGTAGATTGCAATACTAATGGTCAATAAGAGGGAGGGTATGGGATATTTGAGTTTTTTCTTTTCTTTTAATTTCTTCTTCTGTAGTGATGCAAATGTTCTAAAAATGATCATGGTGAAGAACACACAACTTTGTGATGATATTGTGAACCGTTGATTGTATACTTTGTATGGACTTATGGTGTGGGAAGATATCTCAAAGTATTTTAAAAATTACATACCAATGAATTTCCACAAACTGGACAGAACATGTAACCCAAAACAGAACCTGAACCAGCATTCCAGAAGCTACCTTTGAGCTCCTTCTCATCACTGGCTTCTTCCAAGGCATACTATCTTTACTTCTAACAACAATATATTAGTTCTACCTTGTGCTGGTTTGAGAGGATTATGTGTCCCAGAAAAAAAAACCATGTCTCAACCTTAATCCAGTCTTTTGATTTTATTATCTCCATGGGAATGTGATGTGCCCAATTGTGGGTGTGACTTTTTGATTAGATGGAGATCTGACTCCACCCATTCCAGGTGGGTCTTGATTAGTTTACTAAAGTCTTCAAAAGGGGAAACATTTTGGAGAAATGACAGAGCCGACAGAGAGAGAGCCAACAGGAACTTCAGAGCAGAGCTGACACACATGCTGACACTTGAAGAACAGAGACGCAGATGTTTAGAGATGTTGGAGCCTAGCAGGTGTCACCATGAGATGTTAAGAAAGCCAGAACCTGAAGAGAGCCAAGAAAGTCAAGAGATGAAGTCCCGCCCTGGAGAAGCAAAGTGAGGAACCCCTACAGGAACAGAGGCTGAAAGCAACGGAGCCCAGGAGCAAGGGACCAGCCACGTGACTACCCAGCTGACAGATGTGTTCCTCACCCGTGGACCATCCCTGAATTAAGGTATCTTTTTCTGGATGCCTTAGTTTGGAAAGTTTTATAGACCTAGAACTTTAAAGATGTAACTTATTAAATTCCCCTTTTTAAAAAGCTGTTTCAGTTCTGGTTTATCGCATTCCGGCAGCTTGCAAACTAAAACATACCTGTACTTGTACTTTATACAAATTACAGTAAGGGTTCTTTTGTGTCTTGCTTCTTCCTTTTTATTTTTTAAAATTGTGATAGCATGTACACAACATAACATTTCCCATCTTAACCATTTTCAAACATACAATTCAGTGGTATTTGTTACATTCACACGCTTCTGCAATCATCACCACCGTCCATTACCAAAACTTTCCTCTCACCTCAAACAGAAACTTTGCATCCATTAAGCACTGACTCCCCACCTCCTCACCCCAGTCTCTGTAACCTATGATCTGCTTTCTGTCCCTATTAATTTGCATATTCTAGTTATTTCATAATAAGGGAAATCTAAAATATCTGTCCATTTTTAGTCTAGCTTATTTCACTCAACATGATGCCTTCAAGTTTCATCAATGTTGCAGCTTGTATCAACACATCATCCCTTTTTACAGCTGAATATATTCCATTACATGTACATTCCACCTTTTGTTTATCCACTCATCTGTGAATGGACATGGGTCATTTCCACCTTTTGGCTATTGTGAATAATGCTTCTGTGACATTGAATGTACAAATATCTGCTTGAGATCCTGTTTTTAATTCTTTGAGGTCTATACCTGGAAGTTGGATTGCCAGGTTATGTAGTATTTCTATATTTAACTTTCTGAGGAATCATCATCCTGTTTTCCATAGCAGTGACACCATTTCACAACTCCACCAACAGGGTATTAGGGTTTCTATTTCTCCACATCTTCTCCAACATTTATTTTCCATTTTTTCTTAATATTAGCCATTCTAGTGGGTATGAAGTGGTATCTTGTGGTTTTAATTTGCATTTTCCTAATGACTGATGATGCTGAGCTTCTTTCCATGTGCTTATTGGCCATTTTTATATCTTTGAAGAAATCAAAGTTCCTCAAAGGGATTGAATCTTAATAGTCTTCGGGTTCTCCAAGCAACTTGTAACATGTCTGCCAAATTGTAATGCTTGGTAAAGTGTTGTTGAAAGATGGGGGAAAATGGAAGGGCCTCTAAGATAAGCTTCCCTTAATTCGCTGTTTTTACCTAAACCCACCCTGCTCGTGGCAGTCTCATAATGTAAGTATTGCTACTTTCTGAACGTGTGTTCCAAAGGCCAATGGTCCCGGTTTGGTTGTGGCTCATGCCATCTACTTCCCACCTTGAGTTGCCATGGAGAGTGGATGTTCACAAAATTGGTTGTAAGAATGAGAAGTCACAGCCTTCATGCTTCTCCTCCTTTTCATCTGACATGTTCGTCATCAATCCCCTTACCCCTATTTTCCGTCTCTTCTAAATCACTGAAGCTCTGGAATGTTCTATGTGCTGAGAATTACAAGTCCCAGTAATTCCTACGTGCATACCTAACCATGGAGAAGAGAAGTGTGTTTGTGTTTAAATGATACTTTCTCAGTCCCTCTCTGGTGCAGCATTGAGCATTCCTGGGCCCAGTTACTTTTTTTGCTTCTATAATCTTTCCTCTCTTTGATGTGTTTAGGTATTTGTCTTTGGCCACCCTCTGATTGCAGAATTGATCTTCAACTTGCTATATTTTGGGGGAGTTTAAGTGGACTGAGGTCACAGTGCAACTCAAGTAGATGAAGCCTTATTGATGCCCTTTTGGCTCTTTGTTGGAATCAGTTCCTTAGATATTTATAGAGCATTACCTTCTGATTGCTATGACCTGCTCTAGGTACTGGAGGTGCAAAGTTGAGTAAGTATTAATCTTAAGGAATTTGCAAGTTAGATAAGATATTGACAAGCAAAAATAACAATACAATGCCGTGGAGAGAATGCTTTGGAAATATAAAGAAGGAATAACTCTGTCTGAAGGAAATGAGTGTGGTATCTCAATATCTTGGAGAAGATAATAATGACCAAGCTGGGTCTTCTGGGACAGGTAGGAGTCCTATAAGCAGAGAAGAGGGTAGATAGTTCAGCATAGAAACATGGAAGATTATGGCTCTTTTGGTGTATTTAGGATGAGGCATTGAAGGAAAAGTGTTGGAAAAGGAAATTTGAGCCAGACTCTGCACTTTTTTATCATATGCTAAGAAATATAGATTTGATCCCATGAATGTTCATCACATATATAAATTATGAATCAGAATAATAGAAGGAATTCATGAACTCATTATCCAACATAAGAAGAAAAAAAATTATTATCCAAATTAAGAGCTAAAACATTTCTGGTTCCATTGTCCTGCTTACATTCTTCTTCCCTGTCATCTCCCTGCCTCACCCAAGAGGTTACCATGATCCTGCATTTTGTGCTCATGATTCCCTTGTTTCTTTTTTTTTTTTTATGGTTTTTTACAAATATTTTATTTTAGTGAAGCTGGTACAGACATATCCATTTAAAAGCCATATCACCTCTGAAATCTGCTCTATACTCTGAAATCTGTTCTCTAACTAAATTGTTGTGGTGTGCTTTGAGATTTATTGCTTTTCTGTGTATATGTTATTTTTCACAAATAAATAAATAAATAAATAAATAAATAAATAAATAAATAAATAAATAAATAAATCCCATATTGCAGGCCAAAAAATAGAAATAAAATTTTAAAAGAACAGTGTTCTGTTGCATGCACTTCTGCATGAATAACTTTATTAACTGCTAATGAAAATTAGAACTTTTCTGGTCTCTTCCAACGAGATTGTTTTTAATCTTAAAATGCTTTGTCTCTTCGGTGAAGCCATCTTTGGGGTTAGTCATTACTCCCACCATATATCATCATCTCGTCTCCAATCAGATATTCGTCTTCTTTTGGCCCAGAACTTCGGATTTTAAAAGTAGCGCCAAGTTAAGGAAAGGTCATTTTTCCACAGCTCAGTTCTCTGAAAAACATCCATCTCCCACTGAAAGTCACAGCGCAGGTCTGGTGCAGGGGCAAGCCTGGAGGCAGGGAGATCGTTTAGAGGTGATTGTTTAAGTCTAGAAAAGAGACAATGAGAATCTATATGAAGGCATCAGGGAGAGGAATGGATAGATAGGAATAGAATCACTGAAACCAAAGGATCATTTAAAATATATATATATTTTATATTGTAAGAGCTTCTTTAGAAATTTGCCTTTTGTGATATTTCTGATACCAAAAGTATAAGACTCTTTGTTTAGGTTATTGATAAGGTTTGCATTTTGGCATTTGCTTTTTGTTGTGGCTCCCTGTGGTTCCCAAGAGCAGGGAAACACAAACCCTTATGCCTCCTTCCTAGAAGGCCTGCTTGGTGATTCTTAAAGATAAGCAAATAAAAAGCCACACTGTGTACTTTGAGTGATGTGTAAGGTATGGTATTGTAAGATCCTTACAAGGCAGCTGCATTAATTAGTATTCAGATCTTCATCTTTTAACCCCACATCTTGGTCTTTCCCTACAGGCCAGAAGGTCTTGAATTTGTTTTCCTAATTCACCACACCCAGACTTTTCCCACATTTTTTTTTTTTAAACAAACAAAAAAAAATGGACAGCTTTTTGTAATTAGTCCATACAGCATCACTGTTGTTTTCAGAGCAACTCTGGAAAAACCCAGCAATCTGGATAATATTTGTAAATTGTATTTGATTTAAGGCTGTCTATACTATAGGAGGTGTTAAACTTAAAAATAAGAGATTGATGTTTTCAGTTTTATTGAGACTATAGAAATTAATCATTAGTAAGTGGTTGGCTCTAAAAAGCCACTTACTGAAAGGGGTTCTGGATAACCCCCCAAAGTCATGATGCTGACCTGGATTGGGAAAATTGAGCAAGTCAGATAGCTTGGAAGAAGCATTCTGCAGACAGGAGGCCACTATTGCCATACTAATTTAACTTGAAAACTGGTTCAACTTGCCTGATCAGAAAATAGCCACATAGCAGGAATTTGAAAAATACAAAATGATCACAAGTGAAAATACAGGTGGAATATAGTAGCTGTCAGGTTAAGACATATTTTGAGAGTCAATACCCTCATACCACCCTAAATAATCATTTAATTGAGCAGTTGCCTCAATTTGAATCAGACTAGTTGTTGAACAGATAAAGTGTTGACAGATTTAGGGGACCTAGTCAATTGGAGACTGAATGTCTCAGCTGTGCTAGCATCACTCATCAAGGCTGGAATTCAAAAGGTCCCAATGGTTCTGAATGTTATTACTTGGCTGTGGGCCTCTTAGACCATTCAGTTCAATTAAGCTAACACTTATTTAGTGCCTATTATTAAAAGTTCTGTGCTAGGCACCCGGTTGTAATATTGTGACACTGTAGTACTGTAATAGTTCCCTAATCCCTAATAGCAATTTGAGAAGGTGTCTTAGTTTGCCAGGGCTGCGGTATCAAAGTACTATAGACCATTTGGCTTAAACAACAGAAATTTATTGTCTAAAGGCTCTGGGGCTAGAAGTCTGACATCCAGGTTCTGGCAGGGCCATGTGTCCTCTGAGGTCTATAGGGATTTAGAGGTGGCTGACCATCTGTGATGTTCTTTGGCTTGTGGCGTAACTCAGTTTCTGCCTCTGTCTCACGGCCTTCTCTCTCTCTCTCTCTCTCTCTCTCTGTCTCGCTGTTACTCACTGGGTCCAAATTTTCTTAGCATTTAAGCACACCAGTCATGTTGTATTAGGGCCCACCCTAACCCAGTTTGTCATCATCTTAACTAATAACATTCTCAAAGATCCTATTTACAAATAAGTTCATATTCACGGGACCTGGAATTAGGACTTGAACATGTATTTTTGTGGGCGTCACAATTCAGTCTATAACAGGTGCTCTCAAACAGTTTATAACAGGATCCCCTATCTCATTGTGAAGAGCAGATACTATTTGTCTCAAAAAAAGCTGAACTGACTGTGGAAACGAGGGAGGCTGGGGAGCACCATGAATGAGCTGACTCAAGAGCAGGAGCTCTGTTTTCCTATCCTCCCCAGTGGACATTCTGGCAGACTTGAGGCAGGGAGCGGAGCACAGAGAGAGATTGGGTGGTTTGGAGATTTTGAGGGTAAGATTTTAGGACCTGCTATTTGATGTTAGATGCAAACCCATGATTTTAATCTTAACCGGGCATGCATCTAGAGTTTAGTGGCCACTTTGATGAGTTGACACACTCTTTTTCTGCAGCCCTCTTCACCCAGTCATTGGTTTTATTCGGATATATACTTGTACTCTGGGGTTTTCTTTTCTCAATAAGAGAGTTTTTTTTTTTAATTTCAATTTTTTTAAGTCTATTTCTTGATGATTGATGGTGGGGAGGGCACTAGACAGGAAATACATGGATTAACTGACAAAATGACAAAAAATTTTAACCATGAACACTTCTCAGAGATATATTCATTATTTAAATCAGAGCAGAAAGCCATTTATGAGTGGTGGTCTATTATTTGATACTGACGAGTAAAACAGGTGTAATTAAAGTCTTTCAACTCATGCTTTATCCAGACAGATCTTTTCGGAAAATTGGGTAGTATTTATCTCATTGAAGCAACCCTGGTTTTGTGGAGCTCGCTTACATGGCAGATGATACCTGGATCCAGGTGCCAGAAACATTGCCCAAAACCAGACCTCTCAATATTCGAAGCATGAGAGAGTGAGCATGCACACAGTGAGGGGAATAATATCTTATATTTGCATTGTGCTTTTTCCTTTTTTCAGAGGACTTACTTTCACATCAGTTACAACATGAAATTATTGCTGAAATTCACTGTTAATTTTTTTCTAACGACCATTTGACCACCATGCTATAGATTGTGTGGTTGAACTAAGTGTGGGAATCTTAAGGTTGAAAAGCACATTTGGTGAACTTTTGGTCTAGAGCTCAGTTAACCCCTTGTGGTGGTTTGAAGCTGTTATGTACCCCAGAAAAGGCCACTCTTAATCCAATCCTGTGGGTGTAGACCGTACTGTGGGTGGAACCTTTTGATTAGTTTGTCTCAGTTGAGATGTGACCCATCCCATTCAGAGTGGGTCTGAGTCTTTTATAAGAGGATAAAAGAAAGCGGTTTGGAAGCTAAGAGATGAAATAAAGAGAGGCTTATAGAGAAAACCCCTGAAGAAGCTAAGAGAGCACCTGCCAAAGCTCAGAGAGGAAGCCACTGGAACAGAAGCTGAAAGCAGTGAAATCCAGGAGCAAAGGTCCAGCAGAGGCTGGCCATATGCCTTCCCATGGCACACAGGTGTCCCGGATGCCAGCAGCCTGTCTTCAGAGTCCAGGTATCATCCTCTTGATTCCTTGAGTTGGACATTTTCACAGCCTAAGAACATAAATTGTAAGTTAATAAATCCCCCCTGTAAAAGCCAACCCATTTCTGGTACATTGCATTCCAGTAGCTTTAGCAAACCAAAACAACCTTATGCGAGAAGATCTTTTAGTGCTCTCCCTTAAAATGCAAATACCCCTTGAAAGCATATGTTACTAGTTAACAGCTGAAATTTTAGTTACCATCTTAGCAGGGATTAGTTAGCAGCGACCTGAAAGGAGGGAGAGGAGTTTCAAGGTGGTAAAGGAAGTCACCTGGTTCAAGAGGATGCTTCTGGCGGGGGTTGGGGGGGAAGTTACCGGGGCCACCAGAGACAGCCACACCTCTCCAGCTCCCACCTCATCTATCTCTCGCCAACCTTCCCCGTAAACTGCGGGCACCTCTGCTCTCCCCTGACAGAGTGTGTATCATACTTGATGTATTTATTCGTTAACCTACAAAGTCTTTTAAAAGTTCTATGGGGATAGGGACTTTCAGTTTTACTCTTACCATTGTCTCTCTTCATGCCAAGCATATAGTAGGCACTGAGGAAATATTTGTAAAATGAATGGAAAACTTATTCCATAATATTATGCCTAGTTGAAATATTTCAGCTCCTCTCTTGTGCCATCCTTGTTTTAAAAAAGAATGACTCTGGAGCATTCCAGAAGTTGAGGTGTTTGCTTCATTGGAAGCATCTAGAAGAGGAAAGTATCCAATATCCCTGTGGGACAATAAAAATAATAGATAAATAATGCATATTGAATGTTTATTGTATGCTGGGCACTGTACTGAGCTCTTTACACAGATCAATTTATTTAATTCTCACCACAACCCTATGAGATAAATACTATGATTATCCCCATTTTACAAACAAGGAAAGAAACTGAGGCACAAAGTTTAAGACTACTTGCTCATAAATTTTCGCATTTTTACCATGAATAAAGGAAGAAATCACTGACTGACAATGACAGAAAAAGTTATCTTCTGTTTTGAATCAAACTTCAATGTAGTAAAAAAAAAAAAAAAGAAAGAAACAACACATAAGAAAAGACAAAAGGAGAAAAAATACCTCCCTGAGAAGCCTAGCCAGTCCCTAAGTAGATCAATGTATAATAATCTTTTTAATGGGTTTCTAAAATCCACATGGATGTGTAGATGTTACATATAAATATATAGGAGTGGAGGATTCAAGACAGCATAAAAACCATGTCCACCAGGTGGCACTAGTCCCTCTAACTGAGGGGTGTGGGTGGGAACACTTCTGAGGATGCTGTCAGCATGCATGGCCAAAGGAAAAAAAAATCAAGCACTGGCCTTAAGTTTCCTAGGCCTACATCTTTTCATCTAGGGAGAACTGAGCTGTAGGTAACCATCAGCAGCCTCTGTCAGTTTGCTATAAGGGGAAGAAAGTTCTCAGGTGCCTTGTCAGTATGGTACAGTGGCTAACTGCAGGTCTCTTGAATCAGACCACCCGGTTCAAATCTCAGCTCTGCCAGGACTAGAGTATGGCCTTGGTCAAGTCACTTAACCTTTCTGCCCTCCAAGTTCCTCTGCCCTGCAATGGTAACACTCCCTGTGCCCACTCCATTCTGCATCACCGTTTTGCCAGTGCTTTGCTCACAGAGACCCAATAACATTCTGTGCAATGGAGTTAATAACATGCTCCTTCAGGAGCCAGGCAGGCAAATGCAATCAAAATTTTACTTGGCTCAAAATATATTGTCAAGGTGACCAGCAGTTTTAATGAATTTGAGTTTCAGTTTTAAATGGTAGTATAAAGCTATTTATGAGGTGTACGTTGGTCATTCGAGCAAGAAATATTAATTTAGCATCTCCAAAGAGCTGGCTACTTCTCTAGGTGCTGCTGCTACACAGGTGAGCAAGGTGGGTCCTATTCCTGCCCTCGCAAAGCTTATAATCTAGTAAGGAAGATAGGTAATAAATGACAATGACATAAAAGAAAACAATTACAAAAGTGCCAGGTATCTGTTCTTATAGGATGGCCCTGACCTAGTCTAGGGGTTCAGAGAAGGCTTCAAAGAAGAAGTGATGTAGAAGGCAGTCAAGTAATAAGCTAAAGAGATAGTAATGAGTATTCCAGGCAAAAGAAACGGCATTAGCTTAGGCCCTAAAGTGAGAGGAGTCTGCTAAGTTCAAGCAGCTGAGCTAAGTGCAGAATAACCAAAGGAGAGAAAGAGTGGGACAGAGAGGCTGGAAAGTTCACTTAATAGACAATGACAAGTATTTGTGCTGGTTTGAAAGGAAGTATGCCCCCTAAGAAAAACCATGTTTTAATATAAATCCCATTTCATAAAGGTAGAATAATCTCTATTCAATACTGTATGTTTGAAACTGTGATGAGATCATCTCCCTGGGTGATGTGATTTAGTCAAGAGTGGTTGTTAAACTGGATTAGGTGACAACATGTCTCCACCCATTTGAGTGGGTCTTGATTAGTTTCTGAAGTCCTATAAAAGAGGAAACATTTTGGAGAAAGAGATTCAGAGAGAGCAGAACGATGTAGCCATGAGATGCAGAGAGTCCACCAGCCAGTGGCCTTTGGAGATAAAGAAGGAAGACGCCTCCCGGGGAGCTTCATGAAACCAGAAGCCAGGAGAGAAAGTTAGCAGATGACGCCGTATTCGCCATGTGCCCTTCCAGCCGAGAGAGAAGCCCTGACTGTGTTCGCCAAGCGCCTTCTCACTTGAGAGAGAAACCCTGAACTTCATCGGCCTTCTTGAACCAAGGTATCTTTCCCTGGATGCCTTCGATTGGACATTTCTTTAGACTTGTTTCAATTGGGACATTTTCTCGGCCTTAGAACTGTAAACTAGCAACTCATTAAATTCCCCTTGTTAAAAGCCATTCCATTTCTGATATATTGCATCCCAGCAGCTAGGAAACTAGAACAGTATTACAGGATTTTAAACAGGGAAGTGACATGATCAGATGTGCATTTCTAAAAAGGGCTTTTTGGCTGAAGTGAGTAGAATGAATTGACGGAGCAAGACTGGATTGGGAGACACAGTGGGGAAGCTTTTGCATCAGTTCACCCAAATGATAATGGCAGCCTGAACCAGCATGGCAAGCAGTGAATGCCTTTGAGACATTTAAGGTGTAGACTTGACAGATTTTGTTGAGGAAGGAGTCCAGGTTTCTGGCTTAAGTGAGAGGATCATTGGAGTTGTCATTTCCCTAGAGAGATAACCATGGAGAAATAGCAGTTTGGGAAGAAAGTTCATATATTCGTTTCAGGATCTGCTGAGTTTGAGGAACTTAACAAATGTGCAAGTGGCACTTTAAGAAAGTACTTAGATATTATACATGTGGGGGTCAAAGGAGGGCTTGGATTGTTCATATAGATTTAGGCATGGTCAGCATACTGATGCACACTGAAACAATGATGAAGTCTTCTAAAAAGAAAGTGTAGCGTGAGAAGAGAAGAGGACTGGGATAGAACCACAGAGAACTCCATCATTTTTTAAGATGGTTGAGAGTAACCGGAGGTCATTACTATAATCAGTTATGAAAGCAGAGAAGGAGCAGTCAGAGATGCAGGAGGAAAACCAGAAGGCCCAGCCTCTCCCTCCTCCCTCACTCCACCACGCCCCCAAAAAAGATCAAGAAAGAGGAAGTGATCAATGGTACTGAAAGCTACCTTCTCTGAAAGGTCAGGATAGGTGAGAACTAAAACAAGTTCTTTGTATTGAGGGACAGGAGGTCATTGGTGACCTGAGATCTTCTATGTTTGCTGAAGGTAGAAGTCAGAGAGCAGGTTGTTGAAAAGTTTAAGTGTGAGATGAGAAAATGTTGATAACATGTGCTGAAAGCATTTTCTAGAATTTTGGCTGGTAAAGTGAGGTGAAAAGAGGGCTTTCTTAAAATGGGGAAAACATGAGTAATTTTAAATGCTGATAAAAAGAAGCCAGTAGGAAGGGAGATGTGGAAAATATGGGCAAGAGAATGATTCCTAAGAAGGCAACAGGGATGGGATCCAGAACACAGGAGGAAGGATGGCTACCCCTGAGAAGGACAGGGATGGGTCAAATTCAAGAATTTTTGTAGAATTTGGTAACAGGAAGCTTGCAATTGTCTCTTAAATACCAGAGCTGTCATCTGCTGCAAATGAGTGATGGTGAGGTGGGGCCAGAGGTGTGACCATAGAGAGAAGGTTTGGAGTAGTCAGAGTGCAAACTAAGCAAGATGAGAATGAGTTTGAGTTTGGCAACCACTGGCTTATAATGACAGAAATCGGAGAAGGCGTGTGTTTTTTCTGCAGCAGTGCTCAAGACCTAGAGGCTGCAAGTGGGTGGTGAACTGGTGGATTCTTTAACTCAACACATTTGTATTGTGTATCTGCTCTGTTGCAGACCCTCTACTATGTGCTGGGTTCTACCGGACAGGTATAACACAAGGGAGACTAAGACAAGGCGATTTGGGATATTAATAAGAAAGTGTTTGAAATGATGGGCCACTGGGACTGGGCCAGATAGGAATGTAAGTGAAGGGAGGAGAAGAGTGATGAATACATGGGCAATAGAGGGAGGAAGCAAACAGAGGTCTCAATGAAGTGAAGGGGCGAGTATCCTGGGATAATTGCTACTACCCTGGAAGTTACGGCCAGAGACTGAGATTTCGGTTACTGATGTAAGCTGTTGATGCGGCTCTAAGAATTGTGGCCACTATGACAAAGAGATGGTTCCCATCAGCCAGAGTGATCTTTTTCAAAATGTTAATTTGACCATATCATACTTACACATAAAACCTTTCTGTTGCTCTTAGATAAAAGTTTTAAAATCCTTAACATGGATTGCTCACTCAGCTTTACCTCATGATGGCTCCCCTCTCCCTCCCATACCCTGTCCTTCTTCCTCAGGGCCTTTAAAAATGCTATTTCTTTGACTTGAAGTGTGACCCCCTCAGCCAGCCCCCAATGACTTTATCAGGTTTGACCTTCAATATTTAGGTCTCAGCTTAATGCTATCTGCCTCAGAAAGATTCTTTCTAGCACTCAGACTGGTTCCATGAACTTTTCCTTCATGGCAATTATTGCAGTTTGCTATCATGTATTTGTATGATTTCTTAAAACTTTTTTTTTGTCTCCCCTACAAGCCTATGAGCCCCATGAGAATAGCAACTATGCATGTTTTCCTTCTTGTAGCCCAGCCACTAGCACTGTGCCTGGCACATCCTCAATAAATATTTGTTAAATGAATGAAGAGAATAAGTAACTTGCCCAAAGTCATTGATTGGACTTGCTAAGAATAATAATGTTAGTATTTCTATTGATTTCTATAAAGTGCATTTATTAAATTACATACCTTTGAAATATCTTGCATATATGCCACAATGGGTGAATGATGCCAACAGGCACTGCTAGTGGTGAAGAGGATAGAAATGTAAGGGGATAGTTGACATAATATTGGAGGCAACACAACATGGAGGTTTGGTACCCAAACTTTTCTGTGGGGTTTCTTCAGCAGAATGAGAGTTGTCCCAGGGTAAGATGGTTTCTTCTTGGTAGTCACAGGAGGCTCTATTCTATCCTGGTCTCTCCTCCTGCCCGAGCTTTGTGGAAACTTTAGCTATTTGGATGCCTGCTCAAGTAGTGTATGCAAAACAAACCCTGCACATTACTGAGCATTGACCAGACTGAGAAAACAGGTCAGTTTCTCAGGCACTTCTCCAGTCTAGACTTGCTCATCCCTTCTATTATCTCAAACATTCATTTAAACAATTAGTAGCAAGGTACTTTTGAATTATGACCTGAGGCTTTTGTTCACGTATTTTCTTGTAGCCATGTGGCCTTTCTTCCATTTTGCAGCTGGACTACAGGGCTATCCAGTGCTTCAGGGAAGGGATGCACACAGCTGAATCACAGAGATTTAAAAAAATAAGTATTTTTCATGCCTGATTATTCAAATGTATAAACCTTACAGGGAACAAAAAGCTCTCAGGCAAAGTTAATGGATCTGAGAGACTACATAAGATGCAGGAACAAGATATCCTACCTCCAGCCTCCTTTGATAAGTCAGAAATGGTAAATTTCCCTAAGTGTCAGAGAGGAAACCAAGTACATCAACTGCTGGTTCACCCCCCACCATCAGGTTGGATGGGAGACAACAAAGATTCCAGAGATAACTAACTATCCCTCATTGCAGATGGGGCTTGAGGAGGCATCATTATGTCAGAATGGAAATAGACATTTGGGTCTGAGTCTGCCTCCCAGAGTGCCCCCGGCTCGGCTTGGCTCTGGGGAATCATTTCCATGAGCTCATAAAGAACACAGAACTGATGAAGGCTCTTGGACAGCCCTCCCATCCCCTCTTCCCACCCTGGTGACATGCAGGGACCTCAGGAGGAACACTTGGCAGCAAAGGGGGGTCACCGGACCTAATGGGGCCCTTTGGACAGGAACAAGGTCTACTCAAGCAGCCATCTAGGTGGCCCAATCACCGAGGGTCAGATGAGACAATGGATCTCGGTGGATGCCAGCTAGAGCCAGCCTATCCCTGCATCTGGTGCCCCATGATCTTGGCAAAGGTTAATTATCCTCAATCTTAGGATTGTCCTGAGGACAATATGGAAAAGGAGAGAGGTGGTCTTCTGTTGCCTAGAATTATGTTTCTGCCTCTCAGAAGAATCTGAACCTGAAATTGATTGCAGACCTTTTTCACATTAAAGAAGTGTACCTTTTTCATTATGGGAAAATTAAAATTATATTTCTGTACACTTGAGTTTGAGGACAGAGATTTATATTCTATATGTATATTGCAAGTTATTTTTTTCCTGCATTAATGTCTAGTCTCCATGGCTAGACTGCAAGATACTTGATGCTCAGGAGTAGTCTATCCCTGCCCTCCTTTTTTCGCACTTGGTACCTTGGACATACATGCCCTATTTTTGAGAGAACACCTATGGACTGGGATGGACCCAATTCTTTTGTTTACACATCATGTGCAAGAATGCCAGTTCAAGAGCCTCTCAGGTCTGACTGCGTTTATAAGTTGTATAGGTTCCCCCAGGTATTCATTTTTCACTTTAAGAGCTAGCAAATATTTGTCAAGCACCTACTGTGCATAAGGCCTAAATTCTGTCTCTTCTGGGGAAGTTGTCCTTGTCCTTAAGGAGCTTATTAGTGGAGATGCAGACCAGATGTGGCTGAGTGGATTGAACATATGTTAACTTCAGGACAAACCCTGGGAGTTTTGTTCCCTGTTATTTTAAACACACGTATAATGTGATTGCAGAAGTGACAAATGTTCATTTGAGAAAACTTGCAAAATTTAGAAGTAATCAATTTTACCTATAAACTCAGAACCTGTAAAATTACAAAGTAATGACTGTGAACATTTTGGTGTACATCTCTGTTTACTCATTATAGAAACGGTATCATGATCTATTGGAGGGCATTACTTAAAGAAATTCCTTATACACTAGGGATTGTGTGTATGTGTGGGTGTGTGTGTGTGAGAGAGAGATTTTTGTTTCCTCCATAAAAGGAGGGATGGCAGTCATATTATTCGAGAATTTCAGTGACCAAATATCTTCAGTGGCCAAAGCCACTGATGAAATACATTTGCAAATGAAATAAATTGGCAAATGTGTTACAGATTAGAGAAAGTTGAAAAGCAGTGGTAATTTTTTTGTAGATGGTTTGAGAGGGGAACTAAATAAAACATACCCTTGAATCTACTCCATGGCATACCCATTAAAGCAGCTCTGATGAGCTCAAATGTCACTCCTTACTGAAGTGCTCCCATATTCCCTCAGGCAGAGTTAGCCAGCTAGTGCTCCCAAATAGTTTTGCCATCTATATATAATTATATATTCGTTATTTTAATAAAACACTATTCAATTTTATTATTATATTATATTATATATTTTAGGGAATCAGTACAGTGTTGTGGGTTCAAATTCCAGCTCTACCACAAATTCCTAGCTATGTAACCTTGGGACAAGGTGTTTACAGCCTGTGAACCTGTGACTTCATCTGCAAAATGGGAATAATAGCACCTACTTTTCGGGTTGTTGTGAGTGCCAAGTAGGACAATATTGGTAAAGTGTTGACCCACCCCAAGAAACAGAGTTAAATAATAGAAATAATTATCATTATTACAAAACTTGCCATGTTGCATTGTAATTACTGGTTTAGGAGTGCCTTCCTCTCCGGATTGTGAATGCCTCAACAACAGGCCCTGGGTCCTGACCGCTCTCATTCAACTTCTCTCCCTCCTAACATAGTATCTCGTGCTGGTTTGAAACAGTTATGTACCCCAGAAGAGCCATGTTTTTTTTATCCAATCTCATGGGAGCAGACCTATTGTGGGTAGGGACCTTTTGATTAGGCTATTTCCATGGAGATGTGACCCCACCCATTTAAGATGGGTCTTCATCCCTTACTGGAGTCCTTTAAGAGAGCCCACGGAAAGAGAGCTCAGAAAGAAAAATGCCCCCAGGAGAAGCCAGAAGGACCTACAGAAGCTGAAAGAGCCATTTTGAAACCAACCCAGGAGAGAAGGGCCAGCAGAATCCAATAAGCGCCTTCTCACGTGACAGAGGAACCCTGGATGCCATCAGCCTTTCTTCAGTAAAGGTATTCGCTTGCTGATGCCTTAGTTTGGACATTTTTATGGCCACAGAACTGTAAATTTGTAACCTAATAAATCCCCTTTGAAAAAACCAGCCCATTTCTGGTATATTGCATTCCAGCAGCTTTAGCAAACCAAAACATACATGGTAAATGGGAAGGAACCCCCTACATGTTTGCTAGAAGAAAAGAGAATTATGGCAAGTGCCAGATCAAATGCTTTTTCTACAGGAGTCAGAACAAACTCTAACTGCAAACCCTATCAATGTTATGATCTTATAATCAATATTATACCGAGTCATTTCCATTTTTAACACAAGCTGACATTTACTATTTGCTATGTGCCGGGCTTTGTTCTGGTTCTTTGCTTGCTTTAGTTAAACCACCAATGAGGTGGATACTATCATCCTCATCCATAGATGAAGAAACTGAGGCTCAAGGAGGGCACTGTAAACTGTGATGTTTGAGATTTTGTTAAGATCCCCAGGGTGAAGCCCAGGCTGTTTGTCCTTCCATTTGAGGACCTAAGCAGGAGGTGAGGAAAGGAAGCAACCATACATTTTTCCTTCGCTTTAGTAAAACATTTTGTTTATTTTTCAGATAGTCTCTCTTTTCTCTTCTGGAAAAACAAACAAAAGAAATTCTTGCTTAATTCATGATTTTACCCCTGCTGAGGGCTCCAAAAGCAGTCCAGGACAAGATTTCACCCCTGCAGAGTCTTGTTCAAGATGCAAATGAAGGTTACTGCACTCTGCTGAGAGGAGGAAAGGTCCCCAGCAATTATTTTTATTAAGAGTGGTTTGAAATAGGCTTTCAAGTTGTTAAAAAAAAAAATAATTCAAAAATAAGAAAAGTCTTGGAATTATTTTACTTCAAGGAAGCTGATTGGAATCTTTCCAGATTCCATGTTTGTTCCTATTGACCAGAAGTCTTCTGACTTGGGAAAATATTTTTATTTCCCTCCCCCTTTTTAAAATGTCCTACAAAGACCTGTGTTAGGATGGGAAACATTTTCTGAGTCCCCAAGGAGTCCTTCATTTGCTTGAAGGAGTTGAACTGAGTGCTGATAAGGGCCATTCATGAAGATGGAGAAGATGCCTCAGGAAAACTTTTTCAAACATTCTGTACATACTTTCTTCATTCATAGTAACATTAACCATATGACAGATTAATTGCAATCCTGGAGAACATTATATATATATATTTTTTCATGTACACCATGCAAAAAAGAAAAAAAAAACTGTCATTTTTAAGAGAACAACTGCCTGGTGCCTTTGGAACTCGATCATTTTTATTCCTTGAAAAGTTTTCTTTTAGCTTACTTCCAGAATTAGATGCAGAAATAGCCTCTAATTTATTTTAATTAATTTATTTTCTGCTACAAGAAAATAAATTAATTAAAAGGAAAGAAAAAAAAAAAGCCAGGTCCTTGAAATATGAATATTGCCTTATTTTCATTAATATTACCATAATAGTAATAACCTAAAATATAGTGATAGAAAATTAATCCTATCATATGAAACTATCTTCAGAGATACTTATAAGAATCCATGTTTGATATGTAGTGAAATTTTAAAGCAATTTAATATTAAAGGTATGTTGATGACTGCTCAGCAGTATATTCTGTAGTGAAATAGGGAAGTTTTCTTTGGAAAAATACTTTGAAAAATATGATAGTCATAGAACTTTGCCCTGGAATTGAGGACATGATTGCTTCCAGCTTCAAATCTTGGATGGAGTTGGCACTCTGGATGGCTGAAATGAGAAGTGTAGTATACTAAGAATGGCAGGGAATGCCTTCGTTACAGGTACATAGTAGGTGCTCATTAAATGTTTGATGAATAAATGACAGAGAGTGCTACTATTTGTTTGGAGTTATGGGGCTGTGTTTTGAGCGATTTGGGACAGCCTAGAGGCAATGAATCTCAATTAATCTTATTGGGTGCAAGTTTACTTTTTCTTTCCTTCCTTCAACAAATATTTACTGATGCCTACCATGTGTCAGGATCTGTCCTTGGGGCTGGGGACACAGCTATGAACATCCCAGACATTGCTTTTACAGAGCTTACATTCTAAAAGGTGGAGAGAGAAAATAAACAAATAAATAAACCAGTCAATAACCTCCGCTGTCTCTGGTCTTTTCTGCTTTAAAGTTAGGGAGTGCCTGGCATGGGAAAGCTAAAAAGATGGCTCTTTTTGGAGAACCTGCCTCTCTTTCCCATCCCAGGAAGATGATTGGCTCAAGCATCATCATCAGAAGTGTCAATTAGAAGATGAGAATCAGAAGAGGGATACTGCACTGGAAAAATAAATTTATCCAGATAATAAAAGCATTTCCTGTGACTTCTGCTGAAAAATGTTCATTTAGTCATGTTAGACTCAAGTTGGACCTGGTTGCCTCTGCTATTAGAATAATCAGACAATTTTAAGTGAATAAGTTTTCCTTTTGAAGGATGGATTTAAGATTGAATCTGCAGAACTGTGAATATCATACATTCTCTTCTCTTCCCTCCTCATCTCCCCTCTATACCTTTTATCACTACCCCTTCCCCTGTTTTTGCCTTATATAACTGAGTAAAAACCAAGATCTGCAGTCTAAATTTTCAACAAGGCAAGTCCACAATATCCTTTGATACCAGACAATTTTCACTTTGTTTATGGCTCTGTTAAAAGGGCACTCGGTCCCTCTAACTTTCTATGTTAAAGTAGTAATAATTTGCTCTTTTCATATGAGATTTCTCTGCCACACAGAGGAGGCAGTTGAAATTTGATTTCATCTATTGCCTGTAGTTCTGGTTCAGGCATACCCCTTATGGATCATACACATCGGAAGTTTTTGTCCAAAGATCCTTTGACTTCAAGCACCAGAGTTTAAAGGTCTGGGCAGTTGAACTAGAATTCATACTTATGACTCTGATATTGGATGTTATTGCACAACCAGTATTGAAACTGTTTTCTAGGTAGGTCTATTGTTGTCATGCATGAGCCATCATTACCTTTCCCACTAATTGGCACTGTTGGATCCTGACAAACAAGGGCATGGAATTGGACCAGTCCAGCAGTACTTAAGGACTGCTTATCTACTTGTTACTCCCCCAAGGAAGGAACACATAGCATTGGATGACAGCAGAAAGCTGGGCAGCTATAAGAGGGCAAGTCCAAGTGGCCCAATTCCATGCCAGGCAGGTAGAAGAAATGTTGTTGGAGCACCCTAAGGCACAGTACTGGGCCATGAGGCTTGGGTTTGGCACAACTGAGCAACAGATTTTTCAATTAGAAGGGAGGTGGCTTTTGTGGAAGAAAGATGTCCTGTAGTCTGTGAATGAAAAATCAACACCGAATGTCTGGTGTTACAAGCAAAAGGGTGTCCCCAATTAAAGAGAGATCTTCAGACAATGATCATCTGGAGAGAAGCCCTCTGACACACATGGATAGCAGTGTTTTCAGCAATTCATCTTCAAGTTCAAAATCCAGTTGCATTGCTAAATGTCCCTGGAATAAAATCCCTATACTTTCAGTAGAGAGTTAACAAAATTAATTTTAAATTTGCATCAGATGTTGATAATAAAAGGTATTCATTTTTTATTAGAAGATACAATTCTTTTCATTTCTTCAATTCCAGGGTTACATGGTATACTAGTTATCTATTGCTACATAAAACATTTGTCCCAGCTTAAAACACAAACATTTATCATCGCACACAATTTCTGCAAGTCAGGAGTCAAGGAGTGGCTTAGCTGGCTGGTTCTGGCTCAAGTTGTCTCATGGGGCTGCAGTCAGCTGTGAGCTGGGGATACAGTCATCTGACGCTTGACTGGTGCTGCCGGGATGGCTCACTTACATGGCTATTGGCAGCAGCTTCAGTTTTTCACCACACAGTCCTCTTCAAGGGCTGCTTGTGTGTCCTCACAACATGGTAGCTGGCTTCTCCCAGAACAAGCGATCCAAGCACTAGGGAAAACCTGCGATGCCTTTTATGTTCTAATCTCAGAGATATAAACCATCACTTCTGCAAATTTCTGTTTGTTAGAGGTGAGTCATTAAGCCCAGCACACATTCAAGTGGGAGGAAAGAATTATGTTCTCCTTTTGGAAGGAAGAACTGTTGAAGAATTTGTGAACATATTTTAAAACTTCCTCATACTAGGATGCAGGGAGTGTGGTATAGTCAGGACTGGCTACATAATTTGTGGGACGCAATGCAAAATGAGAATGCAAGACCCTTTGTTCAGAAAGTATTAAGAATTTCAAGACAGTGACAGAAAACATTAAACCAAGTGTGGGGACTATGAAGCAGGCCCTGGCTACAGTGGCTAAAAGCATAGGCTCTGAAATCGAGAATTTGAATCCAAACTCCCCTGCTTAATAATTTTATAACCTTTGGGAGAACTAATCTCTTTCAACCTTAATTTCCATTTCTCTGGAATGGGCATGATTCATTTACCCACCACGTAGGGCTTTTCTGAGCATTAAATGAAGTAAGTGCAGTGCCTGGCTCATAGTAAGCACTTGGTAACTTGTAGATATTATGATAACTCTTTTAAAGAGCATTACCAGTGGGGAGAGAAAAGAACCACTGAGCTGACACCTCAGAATGATTTACTTAGCTGATCATCCTAAGTGGGACAGTGTCTCATGCTTTTTTTTTTTAATACATGGGCAGGCACCGGGAAACGAACCCAGGTCTCTGGCACGGCAGGCGAGAACTCTGCCACTGAGCCACCGTGGCCCACCCAGTCTCATGCTCTCTTCACTATCAACATCCCTTTTGCCTAGCCTGGATTCAAATGTCCATGAATTTGAAAAACGAGGTCTGTAAGCTACAACCAAAATGGCTAAAAAAATGTTTTGAAAATGGAACGTTTTCAGCATTCTAAAAGGACTTGAATTACTATTTTAAGAAAATCCACGTAAGAAGATCATTGTTTCATTGGTCTTTTTAATATTAAGCATTTATTAGCACCTTGGAAATGGTTGCCATGAACTACTTCCTATTAATACTCTATTAATTAAACTCAGTTAATGAGAGTGAATATTAAACTAGAACTTTCCCATAGTGATATTCTCTTTGGGTACTCAAAAAAAAAAAAAAAAAAAAAAAGCTAAAACTAAAGCTGTTCCTGGATGAGGTCTTCATACTGGCAAAGTGACTTTACAACACTCTTTAGAGCTCCAGTCAGGCTTTCCTCGTCCTTTCATATGCAGCCAAATATGGCCCAGTGAAGCTCTCAACAATCTTGCTGAGTTTGTGCAAATTCCCCAGCCATGGCTGAGCTCTCCCGTGGCTCCTGCTCCAGCTCTCCAGCTTTGGAGGTTCCATTTCTCACCAAACAACGGGCCTTCTCCAAAATTCCAGTCAACTGTTTCCACCCGTATCTTCTCCTACTAAGTTCTTAACCAAAGCAAATTGTAGAGCCAACATACCTTGCTCAGCGGACAAAAGTGAAAGCACAGTACTGAGTTTGAACTCTAACTGAATGGCACCTGAGTTAAGGCAAGTTCATTTGCCCCTTCTCATCAGGACCTCAGTAAGGAAAGTAGGCCAGAGTGCTGTTTGCTTTTTTTAAAAAAAAATCTGGATGAGCAGAAAAACAAGAAACACTAGGAAAAATAGTAAGATTTGGATTCTTTTCAGAAACGCATTCACATATAAAATAAACAGGCCAGGTATATGCATGACTAGACATTTTTTCCCTTAACTACAGGCGGCGTTGTGTTCTTAGGAATAGTCCTCTATTTCTCAAGGAACTTCTTTATTTATTCACCAATCCAAAATTAGTTCCTTGATTTGAAACAGTCATAAACAAACATTACTAAAGAAATCCCTTGGGTTCTCTTCTCCCACACCCTAACCCCCCCACGCACATTTTTTTCTGCTGCTTTGTTTGTTCTCAGTTCTTTTTTGTTTTGTGCTCAGTGGTTTGGCTTTCTGAAATCCCTTCATAAGACTCATGAAAGACTTTAAAATTCCATTTTGACAGGAGAGAATTAAATTCACATTAATTTCAATCAATTATGTATTAAATCCAAGCAAACCTCAATGACATCAAAAGTATGGATTTTAGTACTCTTTTGATTTCTAAGGTTGCTTGCAGCTCTATAACTCTTTTGTTGGCCCAGTCTCGCCTACCACTGTACAGTGAGTATAAATGGAGCCTCTCATCTGAACAGCTGTTCTCAGAAACTCAAAGACAGATTCCCGCACCCACCCCAAACCTCTTTTCCTCCTTCTTTCTCAATCTTTGCCCTCCCCTCTCATCCCTACATTTCTTCGTTTTGCTCTCCTTCCTCTTCCCATATTAACAAAGGATTCTATAACCATGTGGTTTTCCTCTTCAGATACATCTCCCCTTCATAGAAAAGGGACTTGCTTGGGCCTTTCCCCTGCTCTGCTTGCTAGCACGGGGGGCTGAATTTTCCAGCTTCCTTGCCCTCTGGCTTCCACATAAGCTTGGCCCAGGGGAGGCACAGGCAGAGACTGGAGGGTGGGAGGAGGGAAGAAACCAGGGAATGTCTCTTCCTCTCTGTTGTGAATGGCTTCTCTGACAGTGGCTGTTTCTCCTCCGTGATTCCGGCTGCTGTCAGACAACTTCTCCCCTCATTGTCTTGGTTTCTACAACTCACTGTGCTTCTGACTCCTCTCCTATGGCTACTCTTCCAGGCTCTAGCAACACCATCTCCTCCCTGGGTCCCTCCAGCTGTAGGGGAAGCAGTGGCTTCTGAATATTGCTAATCTTTGGGTTACCTTCACCACTCCTTGCTTAACTCTTAAATTCTGGTTCTTGCATCATAGGTATAACAAGCTCTTGTATTAAATTCCTTCTTTTTGAAACACCTAGAGTAGTTTTTATTTTCCTTTCTGGACCCTGACTGAAATAGGGAATGCGAAACAGTAGCAACATCTCAGATTCAATCTCTCCAAAGTGAAATGCTGCTCTAGCAGCTCCTTATTCTGTGCTTTGTTCAGGTTTTTACGTACATAGTAGACTAACAGCTGTCAAAATCCGATGTCAAAGATGAGCTTGGGTTGCACACGAGGTGAGGAGTCTAGGGAACCAGATGGAACATCTTTTCCTCTGTGTTCCCAGGCACCCTGTTTCTTGAACTCTCCTAATCATGGAGAGGAGGATTTGGGCCTTCCTTTACCAGTCTGGACTTCACAGCAAAATGTTATGTGAGATGTGTGAGTGTGTGCTGGTTTGAAAGGAAGTATGCCCCCTAAGAAAGTCATGTTTTAATATAAATCCCATTTCATAAAGGTAGAATAATTTATATTCAATACTGTATGTTTGAAACTGTGATTGGATCATCTCCCTGGTTGATGTGATTTAGTCAAGAGTGGTTGTTAAATTGAATTAAGGGACGACATGTCTCCACCCATTTGGGTGGGTCTTAATTGGTTTATTGGAGTCCTATAAAAGA